>JAPDSC010134063.1:0-11357 GCA_026290005.1 Latrodectus geometricus
TGCTCAAAATGAAATATCGGCAACTCTAATGTAATAGGGGCTTAAGAAACCATCAGCAAGTTCTAAAATATTTTAAATTTGTATGGAGTCCAAAATCATTGCACGCTCATTCCTGTTTTGTTCTCCGTGACGTCACTTCATCGTTCAATATCTCTTATCAAAGATGTCTTGCTGATGACAATCGCAACATTTAACGTCAGTGGTGTCTGAAATGGCGTCTTAATTGCAACAGTCTGAACTTTAAAGTAACATAATTTCTCCTGAAGATAAATCAGACGGTTAAAACAAAACAAAGATTAATGGGAATTTTTTTCATTTTACTAATTCTAATTGAAGTTTAACATTTTATTTAATGTTGTTATAATTCACAGGGTAATTACGCATTCCATTTTGAAAAGGATATTCTCAGTTTAGAGATGTTTCCCGGCAGTCCTGTTGAAAATATTTGAATTTGTTCTACTTTGGGAAAGTTGTAGGAAGGAGACAAGTATTTGATTAAAGTTTTTAGGAAAAGAATCAGTTTAAAAATTTTAATTAATGAATAAGTCATTTTAGAAAGTTTTCAAATACTAACCAATTAAACTAATATCAAGCTGATTGAGGATGATTCATGCTAAAAAATTTAAGTTGATAAAGATTTTAATTCAGTATTCAGTCATTCCTACTAAGTTCTTGTAGTAGGTACTGGTTTATTGCATGAATTAATCAAAGTTTTGGAAACGATGCACGGATTTTTTTGACAGATTAATTCAAATAAGCCTTACCACTCAAGTACATTTTATATCTCGTCTTACTTTCATAATTAAAAGTTGGTAAATTGACATAAAGGGATAGAATATGCTTCATTTAAGAGCGGGTAAGGTACTTAATCACGCAATTAAATTAATTCATCTAAGCCATTCAATCATTAGAAATAATCTGTAAGTGAAGAGGATGATTTTATGTTAATGTTATAGTTACAAGAGTCTTATTTGGGAGAGATAATTCTGAACCCTTATTGTCGGTACTGAGAGCAATACTAGCTTTGAATTTGGTTTTGTCTGTTCTCTCTGCTTTTTAAAAGTATTCCTGGCCCTGGCATAAGTTTAATAGCTATTTTGATAGAAAGAAGTATGTTTGTTGATATATAATTAAATTCTTTAAATAAATTAATTATTGTTGCAATAACAATGATTAAGTGAAAAATTGTTCATAAAGAATAAAATTTCCTTCATTAATAAAATCATGAAAATGATATTCAGGTTCCCTTGCAATACATCAATTTTTTAGTATAATTGATCAATTTCGAATTTTTTTCAGCATATTAAATTGACACGTTTTAAGCATAAAAATTGGTTCAAATTTTATTTTATTTTTGAGATGAACAGCTTTTATCTCTTTTGAAATTAACTTAAGCTGTTTATTAAGACAGGAAACAAATTTCTTGACTTGCAGTTTTAAATTTAAATCAATGAGCTGTCTAGAAATATCAGCTATAAATCTCAAATATAATATTCATTTTTTTTAACAAATAATAAGGTCACTTTTCACTAAAAATTTTATTTAAAAAATTTAAAAATAGTATTTGTAAATTTCTAATGTCTAAACTGTGCTTTAGTAAAGTAATGTGCTTCCCAAAGGAAGTTAATATCATTATATTACAAATCTAACAATTCATAATAATGTTTGAATTCTTTATTGATTAATATTTATTCTTTTTTATTCACACATATCACAATCTGTACCACAATATGTTGCACAGTAAAAATTTGATACACAGTATCTCTTGGTACTTGACATAAAAAATATTTCAGTATCGGGTGATTTGAAAGCAAGTGAACCAAACTTACAATGCCATTGATTTAACCCTTCATTGATGACACTCTGTTAATAATCTGCACACAAGTGTGTCTACTACAATTTAAAATTATATTTTCTAAGCTAATTTTACTTTTTCAAATAATACTGAACTACGTGTTTTACCATGAAATGATTCCAGACTTTTTAAAATTCTTCAAAGATACTATAAGTATCACCAATTTATCTTATAAAATTGTTTGGCTGCATAATATCAAGATATCTCCGTGAATTTAACCAAAAACTAAAAGGAAAAAGTATGAGAACGGACAATATCTTCTAACTGTTGAGATAAATCTTGAGAAAGTTTCCCAATGTGTTCCATAATTGTCTGTCTTAATATTCAGAAAGAAGATGTCTTGTTTTCACCATTATTATAACAATTTCATATAAAATTTCAGTTAGTGCTAAACTTTTACAACTTGCTTTAGCAAATATATTGTGGTTTCTAACTTTGTTACTGATTCTTTTTGCAATGGAAACCGAAGATGAAAGCAATGTGTCCATTGAGATCAGTTTTTGATAACTTGGAAAAGTATTTTCCCGAGGGTCTCAGCAAGGCCGGCGCTAGCAGCTTCGCCGCCCCGGGCAAAGAGGTAAAATGCCGCCCCTTTATAACAAAAATTAAAAGAGATAACCTAAACCCTTTCGCCGATTAAGGGTAAAATAAAACGAGTAAAAAAATTGCAATCATCAGCAATGTTGAAGTTTTGATTAGCAAAAAAATACTAATTCATTTATTTATGTTTTTGGCACTAAACTAAAATTAGGGTTGCGCAGAAAAAAAGGAAAGAGTCATTTCTGGTGCATAGTTATAGAATACAGAACAGATATTTAAAAAATAGTATAAAACCACTAAATAATAAAAATTATAAAACCACTAAATATTAAAACTTTATAACATATTAAAAATACATTTAATCCTTTTAATTCTAAAAATTGTTTTATAATTTCTTTAACATTAATATTTTCAGCCAGGTCATGTTCAACGGCTATCGACCGTTAAGTCGATTCTCGGTAGTTGTGGAGTGTAAAAAATTTTTTAATTAATTTTAATTTGGAGAAACTCCTTTCTCCACTTGCCACACTTATTGGGAGAGTCAGCAATATTCTTAAAACTATACCAAGATTGGGAGCAAAATCCAGGTTCGATATGAATTTTAAAATCTCAACTGGACTTTCTTTTTTGTTTAGCAAAGCCAAAACAGCTACTATCTCGTCTGCCAAATCAAACGCGTTTATATCGGATAAATTCCCATCAGTCAACACTGTTTCCAAATCTTTACAATAGTTTATAATGTCGTTTTGAGGAATATCTTTTAAATCAGAAATATTGTATAAAAATTGGAAATAGTTGCTGTGGGTACTGATCAAATCAAACCTGGATTCGAGTGCATTGATAGCTTTATCTAATGTAAAAAAATAAAATTCTGCCTTATATTTCAAAGCAGGATCTTCTATTGAATCATCTTTTGCCTAATTGTCGAAATTAACATTCCTTCTTCGAACTCTATGACGTGGCTGGGTGAGCTCAAAATTAGCTGGTATGTTAATTTCGTCTGCGAGTTCTCGAGCATCGCAAAGCATTTCATTAAAGGCCCTGTCCGATCTAAGATCCTTGAAAAAATCTTTACAATTTTTCAATAGCTCCATAGCAGATGGTAAATCATAGTCTTTTGTCTGCAAGAGCTTACTTATAGGATTGATACAATTTAAGAGTTTGTACCAAATTACAATGCAGCATAAGAATTTAAATTGTTTAACACAACTTAATAGTCAAAAAGCCTCAACTCTTATAGAGTTGTCAATCTCCAAGTTATTACAAACAGCAAGTAAAGCATCGTATATCCCTCCTAATTGATACCTTAGTGGTTTTAATGCATCTATTCGGCTTTCCCAACGAGTATCACTTAGAGGTTTCAAAGTAAGTCCGGAAACACATTTTAATAATATGGTTCATCGAAAAGTTGATGAGGAAAAAAACAGATATATTCTTTGGACTATATTAAAAAAATTGGCGGCTTCAAAGGATGCTTTTGCCACGTCATTAACTACCAAGTTTAATGAGTGGCTGCTACATGAAAGGTAAAATGCTCTTGGATTTAACGCATTTATTCTGGATTGTACTCCCGATTAACTGCCTCTCATTTTGGCCCCATTATCGTAAGCCTGTCCTCTCATATCCTACAAATTCAATCCCAATGTTTCAAGTCTTATGTATTAGAGCTGAAAGTTCATATCCAGTCGATCTTTCAACCGGAAGAAAGCCTAAAAAGCTTTCATTAATTTTAATGGAAACCTCCTTGGGATTGGACTTGTCAATGGATACATACCTTACTAAAACTATCATTTGCTCGATTGTGCTGATATCAGGAGTGCAATCTAGAATTATTGAATAATATTTAGCTTTTCTAATATCAGTAATAATATGAGATGTTATATTTTCAACTAAAAGAATTATCAATTCCTTTTGAATTTCTTTTCCGAGATAGTGCACTTTAGCTTCTTTTTTTTAAACACTCTGCGGATATGCTCTTCCATTACTGGATCAAACTGAGCAAGTAATTAAATAATATGTAAAAAATTACCGTTACCGAAATTTTTGCTGTATGTTTAAAAAACACCCTGTATATATACAGGGTGTTAGGGGTTTGATTCCAAATATCTTAATGCATAAAAATATGATTCATTTTAAACAAAAAAGTTTAGTATATCATGGGTCAAAACTTAATTATTTTAGAAAGAGAAAATGTTTAAAAGTTTGAGAAATTTAATTTTAGGGCCAATTTGCCGCCCCCTAAGGTTGCCGTCCCGGGCAGGGGCCCGGCTTGCCCACCCCTAGCGCCGGCCCTGGTCTCAGTGGCCTGGTTGGTTAGGACGTCGTTCTCGTTACCAGAAAGTAGTGAGTTCGAATCCCGGCTTATCCGAAGATCCTATGTGTTCACTAATGGTAACTGAGGCACGTAAAATATGTCGTAGTCGCAATGTCCTCCATGTTTCTATTTCAAATTAATACTTCTTGAGGTATTAGAAGACGGGCCTTGGGTCTTCTCTGGCTTCCTATCTCTAAGCTAGAAAATCCAGATGATGCTGCCATCTATGAGCCAAAGGCGTACTTCCACCCATGTAGAGAGGTGCTCTGTTCAAAAATGGAAGACACTCTCTGTGACTTCATTCGCCCAGTCACTGACGGGCGGCTTGGCTTTGCCAAATGTCACATAAGTAACAACAGCAATACTTTCCCGAACAATGCAAAACTTGGTGAATTTACTGCAAATTATGACTTATTTTCCTACTATTTTTAAAGTCACTTTCTGAGTGTTTTTGGTCATTTTATTTTACATTGTGTTTTGTCATTACAAATGTATTGGAAAGGAATTTAAAAAACATGAAAAACTGTTAAGCTCAAAAAAGTTTGGAAAAACACATACACTCACACACACACTCAAAAGAAATCACAATTGCACGGCTTAAATCATCCAAAATAAAGTAAAATACAAAACACTGTAGTAAAAATTGTCTTGATAATTCGATACTACATTGGTTCATTCAGAATTGAAGCACTACACATTAATTATCTAATTTGGAGACATCAATTGTTGCGCAAAAACAAATCAAAACCTAAGCAATAGATCGGAAGTAAAGTAAAAGAAAAACAGTATTTTTCTTTCATTATATTTTTCTCCTTCATTTGAAGAAAAATGCCATCTTTTTAGAGCCACTTGGAGAGAAGGGTATTATTTGGATGTGCTTCCTTTGCTCAATAATTTTTATTATGTATTATGTTAAATGTATTAACTAATGTTTTATTTGGTTCAATTTAGTAGTGAATTGCAAGTAACATATTTTCACAATCCATAATGTAATCGTTAGTTAAAAACATTTCGATCGTAATGGTATTGTTAAAAAGCATTTACTTCTTTTTCTTGTCCCTATTATTCTTAATTTGAAATATTGATAACATTTTCGAGTTCAGAAGTAACACGAAGATTACTCGTTTTAAAGAGGTATTTTACTCTTTTTTTCTTACCTAATTCCCGTCAAGAAAATGTATTTGAGTGCTGGAACTGCATTCCATCTCCAATACATCATTGTTTATGATTTTATTTTAAAAACTAAACAAGCAAATATCATTAAACTATACGCATGACTTACAGATTTTTTAAACTTTCTATTAAAATCATAAACGTTTTTGTATATAATACAATTTTCTAACCATACTTAGAAAAGCATAATTTTTTCAAATTTCACAAATAACGACAAATTGAATTTATTAATTTAATTAACATTTAAAGTTTATTTTTTACTTCCATTTAAATTTTTGTTATATAATATTTCTAGTTTATTAAACTGAACATGCAATTTCATATTAAATCATAATACACAACACACAGCATCGTAATTAGTTATTAACACAACTTTATAGTAAAAAATGTCAAATAATTTAAACAATTTTTTTAAAAGAAATCACATTGTTTTTGCTTGTGAAAATTCAAACACAATCTTACTAGAAACAGTTATAACAAAATCATCCAATTGAAAATTATAGCTCTAGTTTTTCTGAAGTATCATTCATTTTATAAAAGATTGATTTCCCCAACAATCATGTCTGTTCAAACCTGAAAATTGGGATGGCTGATTCCTTGAAAAATTTATTTTAGAGAGTCTATTCTTCATGTAATTTTATATAGTAAATGGGCTTAAATTGTATTTGATAGCCTTGATGAACAGTTTTAAATTATTAAAGTCGGTTTGGAATAACCAAAAGGCATTACAAAATTCCTGTACATGAGATGAACCTCAGGAGAAAACATGAGATCTCTCCAAATTGTCTACACTAATCAGAAGAAATTAGTCACCAGGATAATATCACAATATTATGTTGATACCAGTTAAGGTTTTATTGCGAAAATGAGAGTCAGTTAGTTAATTGATTAAGATTTTTAGAGCGACAACGGTAACCTCATTGGAACTGCTGGAAATTACTTTGAAAATTGTTAATTGAATGTATTCTTTCCAAATATAATCGTCATCTTTGTAACCAGCTTACTGGCTACTATATTGTTACATCTTTATACTATCTATTAAACAAGCTGAAGTTGGTTTTATATGATTAATATTACCAGAACAACTTTAAAAGTAATCATAATCCAAGGGTAAAAATAATTGAGCTGAAAGGCTCCAAATTTATAACTTTGTTACAAAAAAAATGTTAACTTACATTTCTGATTTCTGCATACATATCTATCTTAGAGGATACTCTGTAATTCTCCATGTTTTCTCCTTCTCAACTCGGGAATACAATCTTTTCTCAGGAAATGAATACTCCGGAATTGTTCAAAAAGAGCCTTACAATAAGCGTGAAATATTCACTGTATAACATCAAAGGGCTATTAGTATATTTAGTAGATTAGCAAAATTGATTATTTTTCAATAATGGCCCTTTAATATGTATAAATAAAAGTATATTTATATATAACATTCACTAGATTCTCAGATACTTTTGATTACATTTTTGTAGAAATTGCATTATTTCAAATACATGTTAGAGCAGAATTCAATAGATACTATTGAGTTTTTCTATGCTTTAAATAAATGTATCAACTGTGTGTAAATGATTAATTACATACTTGTAAAAATTAAATTTGTTATGAATAAAAAATGCATTTTTAGTAAGAAATTAATAATATTTAATTCTTTTTATTGTTTTAAATACATTATCATATTAATGTTATTTCAGGATTTTTAGTAATAAAAATGTATTTAAATATTCTTATATAAGTGAACAAATATGACATTAATAATAAATAATGAGTAAAGTGAGAATATCATTATTAAAGGAAGTTAATTACAATCGGTTTGCAGTAAGAATACATGATGACATCATCATTTTTGCTATCATACAATCCATGTCAATAAAAAGGAAAAATTATTGAAAATGAAAATTATTTATTACATGTCATATATTAATATTTCTTGTATATATTTGCTTAGTTATATTTTTTTCTATTTTTTTCACGTAACTCTTAACAATGAAAATTTCCTAAATTATAATGGACTTTGTTAAAAAAATTATTATTATTGTAGTTATTTTTTTAATAAGTCAGTTTTATTCAAAAAATGGAAAAGCAAAAATCAACAAGAATAAATCAAAAAACTATAATTTTGAAAGCAAAATTTTTTTAAAGAAGAGAGAACAAAATTCTATTTTTTAAAATTAATTTAAGAACCACATTAGTGTTTTAAACTCTGAATCTGGTTTCGTAATAATACCTGAAATTTTATAAACTTTCTGGTTAATAAAATCAACCTTTTATTAAACTCATATTTGTAATTATACGAAAATATAGACCAGGGATGAGCAAACTACGGCCCGCGGGCCAACCCCGGCAGGCCGGAAGGTTCTATCCGGTCCGCGGATAGAATTTTAATTTGCCAGTTTGAGGCAAATTAAAAGACATATATTATATATCCGTCTCCTTTCTACTTTGTTTAAATATTATATTTTTTCTCCCTTTTTTTCAAAGAAATAAAATATGTGTTTGTTAAGGTCAGTAATAATGTAGAAAACAAATCCTCTTCGTTATAGAAGATTATCAAAGCAGCTGATAAGCCTTTATGTAAGTATGTATGTGTGTGTGTGTGTGAACAAAGAATCCTTGGCAGGTTTTTAGTTCTTAGAAATTCCTCAAGAAAATACGAATTGAACTGAAATTAATAGTTACAGTTTTGGTCCTGGATGAAAAATTATAACTGTGTATCTACTCAGCAAAGATAATAAAAAATCTAGTTTCTCCAAGTAAAGACTTAAATAATTAAATGAAATATATTTTAAGCCTAATAAGATCCACTTATATGCCACGAGTAACGAAATTCTTCCTCTGGTTAAAAATTCCATTCCGAATAATTGCTAGTATCTTGGGAGAAAATTATGAAACAGCTTTGTCTTGATATATATTTATTTAATTAAACAAGCTTTTTTTTTCCTATTTTTGAAAGAATAACCAATAAAATTAAGTAAAACATTGATTATTAGAAAAACATCTTTATTACGTACTCCCACGAAAGAAAAGGGTTGATTTTTTTTTTTTTTTTTTTTGTTTATCGTTGTGGGTTTCGAACAATTATAAAATTTTCCATTCAAAGTAGGAATCGAGTCCACGAAATACGGAATAAAGAACAAAGCACCAGAGACTAAGATACAAGACGAACATCTTCCCGAAAATAACGGCACGACGAAATTTGAAATGCCGCTAGATGGCGTGACCGATGCGTTATACCATATCGTCTGGGGAAATGCATTGATCTCTATGGGAATAAAAATCTTTTAAAATTAATTAAATGAAACTTCAAGTAATGTGAAATAGTTGAATTTACATAATAAATATATTGATTATTAATCTGTCATTCTTAATGGTAAAAAAAGGATAAGGGAAATACAAAATCTAACAATTCATTTTTAGGTGTTATGCAGAATGGAACCAATTGTACTTTCGTTTTTGTGAATAATGAACAATTTAATTTAGAAAATTTATTGCATCTATTTTCAATCTTATTTGAAGTGTTAATATTTCTTTTTTGGTGTTTTACCTCAATTATTTATTTTAAATTTATCTAAACTTAACCACATAATAGATAGTTTATAAAGTTGAAAGACATTTTGATTGATACATTATTTTAATGCATTTTACCATTAATTGTAATTTTAGAATTTAAATTTCAAAAACATTTAATTTTAAATTATTTTAGAAATAAATATTAATTAACTTAAAATTTAATATCTTTGAATTAGAAATCAAATAATTATCTTCTAATACTTTTTTATACAAATGAAGTTATAATATTAAAATTAATCTTATTTGAATCAATTATATATTTATGTTTTACATATCAATTCAATTATTCTAATGATTTATAAAGAGCATAATTCTAATATTAAATTTTTTGTTATTTTAATTTTAAATTCTTTTATTGTTAGTTAAAGCTGTAAAAATATTTTGGTATGTAATTGCATTTCATTGTAATTAATTTTTTTATGCCATTGAAAATTAAATATTCTTCAAAGTAATTTCTTATAACCAATAACTGTGTTATGTCATTAAAAAATTATCTAAATATAGCATTTCTTAAAATTTCATTTAAGAAATATTTAAATCTAAATTCTGGTATTTTTTTTTAAAAAAAAGTCTAAAAACACATCAACTACAATAAGCTTTTCAATTTTTCATTATTTTTCCTAAATGACATAATAATCTCTAAATTTACATTTCTTTAAAAAGAAAGTAGTAACATAAAACACAAACTAAATTTTTGCTTTATTTTATATGAATTACAAACCAAATATCCTACTTCACTGAGTCACTTTTTAAAAATTATAGTAACTCATGAAAAATAGGGCATTTAGTTAAATGGCATATAGGGTTCAATGCATCCAACAATGTCAAATTATGAATGTTTGTCGTGAAAATTTCATTTACTATTGCATTCTGTATCAATTTCTGCTTAACAATGGAGTTAGATTCTGCAAAAAGAAAATAATGATTAAATAACCAAAAATATATAGTCCTACACAAAAAGGAATATTTTAAAAATTTAGTTAATTTAATATAAAGTAAAATTAGCAAGATCAAATTCAATGTAAATACAAAAAGAATACAAAAATATGTTAAATTTGTTATTCAAGATCATATTAAACATGAAAATAAATATAATAGAAATAAAAACTATAATAATTTCCTTAAATAAATCATGCATATATTTAAAATGGCTTTATATTTTTAACATTTATAAGCATATGAAAATACTTTAAAGTACAATAATTATCAAAATAAAACATGCAGATGAAAAAATATGCTATTCAATATTTTTAATGCATAGGTATAACTTAGCATCCTTGTAAAGTTTTAAAAATTTAATAATTATTATCAATACATGGAAAATAATTATATATCTAATAAGTAGACATATCTAATTATTTCTAAATACAAATATGATAAATAACAATTTTACAAGAACAGCTAAATGTTTATCCAGGCAAATGCCAGGGGAAAAAAAAAAAAAAAAAAAAAAAAAAAAAAAAAAAAAAACACACACACACACACACACATTCAAATACAATTCAACATTTGCATGCACACATATATAATTTTAATTTATAATATAACATAGTACAAAAAGCCTGGATGAAGGTGTCATAAAGGTAGAGCTTTAAAGGTACTGACACTGTACTCCGGCAGCCTATGTTACCCAGAATTACTTCTGGTCCTCATTGGTATACAAATATTGGTTGACAATGAAATAAAGTTTTTACAATAAAAAGAATAAATGTTTAAATTAAAGATATATAAATATTATAAATTGGGTATTTTAAGTTGATAATGACATGTGATTATGAAATAATTAGGCACAAATTCTTTGGAGAACAAAACAGCTTACAAAGTACTAAAAAAATACATAATATTATAAATTTTTACAAGCTTTGAAAATAGATTCATCTTATTATAATTACATTATAATAAGAT
>JAPDSC010134072.1:0-10805 GCA_026290005.1 Latrodectus geometricus
ATATATATATATATATATATATATATATACATATTTATATACTACATTATTCTAAAATAAAATTGTAAAATTCCACTTTATGATTATCATGATTCTCATGTCTCGAGTAAAAGATGTTTCTTAGCTAAACTTTTCCTGTATACATCAGCAGTATAATAGTACAGTGATATAAAGGTAAAATAGATTTTTGTATAATTTGTAGAAGTATGTTGAAATATTGCCATGAAATTAAATGATTGGATGTTAAATACATTCAAAAATATCCTTTGAGGAAACAAAATTCCATCTAAACGTCCTTTTCTGGTATTGCCTTTA
This sequence comes from Latrodectus geometricus, assembly GCA_026290005.1. Taxonomy (NCBI): domain Eukaryota; kingdom Metazoa; phylum Arthropoda; class Arachnida; order Araneae; family Theridiidae; genus Latrodectus; species Latrodectus geometricus. The sequence continues at coordinate 316 of JAPDSC010134072.1, forward strand.
AGACCACAACACCGGTGACTCCTCAACGGAGGTGACAAGTCCGAGTGACATGGAATGCCACAGATTAGCAAAAATTGGTGAATAGTAATGAATCTCAGTTCGTTTTGAGAAGTGATAATAAAGCGTACTGATGGGGTTGTGCCATGGTGAACGGTACACTTCCACTCACACTGTCGTGCACAACATACCCCAGAAAGCTGTCTTAATGCTCTGGGAAGGCATAATCTATGACAGTCGGTCCAAGCTTGTTGTGGTACGATGCACCATAAATGGGCCAGAGTTACGTTAACGACATTATTTGACCGCAAGCGGAACTCTTCCTAAATGGTCTTCAATGGGAGCAAGATAATGCTCATTTTCATACAGCTAGAGCTTATAAAGACTTCCTACGTCATGTTTAGATTCTTCCATTAACGGCGCGCTCCCTGGATTTGTCCCCGATAAAGCATTTTTGGGACCAGTTGAAATGCCTGATGACTTCAAATTTATATAAGGTTAAGAGAAAAAGAGTATTGGAAATACGAAGCTCATTAAAAGTAAATTTACTTCTCATGTGAGCAAACTTATTTTAGGCTTGATAGTAATTCCATTAAAACAATTAATATTAATTAATATTATCTGATACGTTATGAGTTAATATTAATTAATATTAACTCATAACTTGTCGAACGGATTTCGTTGTTGCTTAGAATGGATTTATTGAGAATTTTAAATTAAGCAAAATAGCTTAATGGAACCATAACTAAATTAAAAGAAGTGATTTTAGTGTTAAATATGACACTTTAAGTCTGAATTTTAATACAAAGCCAGTTGCAACATCGTATGAGTAGCTATAATTTTATAGCAAGAATTATTACTGTAATTCTTGCCACATAAAATAACATGTATAAATATATAAGAATTGCTATTAATTTATATAAACACTAAATACTTACCATATCGAAGTGTAGAAAGCGTTTCTTCATAGTTTATATCAGCTGGACTAATACAGGCTATCTACAATAATATATTTCCACGTTAAATTGAAAAACTATATATAGAATTACAATATCATTTAATTTAGCATGTGCTGTGTTTCAAAATGCAGTGAAATTCTCTCCTTGAGCTTCCAGAAATTTAATTTAAATCGAAATTGAAAAATTGCTAATTTAATAAAATAAATATATGTTAAAACATCTCTCAAAAGAATTTAAAATGAAACAAGCAATTCAATGCAATGTTTATACTGGCAAACATTACTATTAAAATTATAAGCTCCCTCCATAACATATTTTATATATTTTTTTAGGAAAACCAAAAATACTGTAAAAAAAAAATTCTTTAAAAGCAAAACAGGTTATAACTGAAAACAACTATATTATTGTAAAACATATCTCAAATGTATTTTTACTTTTCTGAAAAATAAAACACGTCAAAGATTCATCCCATTAAACTTTTTCTACAAATATATTACTCATTAAATGCGGTAAGAAAATAAACAATAGACTATTTGAAAAATTTTGACAGTTATTTTTATTTTTTTACTGTTTGTTGAAAAGAACTTTATGAAATGATTATATACATACAATCAAATATTGAAAACAAAAGAACTGCAAATGTGCAATTTGATTTAAAAACTCTTCTATAAAATTTGAAACTTAAAACATTTAATAGTCAAATGACCGTTATACGTGTTCCAATTTGGTATTTTATGCTGAAATTTTATTAATTTGCACCCTCATCTTATCTTGAGATTTTGCATAAATTTCCTCACCAGATTTTTCAATCTTGAAGGGTTACATTTCTAATTCCAATGCAGAGTACTACTTCAAATGTAAGTACCTGAGGAAATATATTTTGGCCAAAAAGAGATCACAATATGGTAAACAAAATGAAGCCTAAAAGTGATATTTGTGGATTTATTTAAGTAAAATACCTTTTAAGCGAGGTGCTTGTAAGAAAATATTATATGTTCAGTTATTAAAAATTAATAAATAAAATGAACAAATCCTTGGGAGGGATGAAGATTGTCTACACGTGAGATATACCTGCTAGTACTAATTATCATGTATTTTGTGAATCATAATGAATTTGAAGAGAGAAAGGTTTTGATAAAAAATTTAAAAATGCTAGTAGATATTCTTCATTGCTGTGATTCAAAATGTTTCAATTGCGCAGCTTGTCCTTTTTGGACTTTACGCCATAAAACCGAACCAATCAATCAAAATGTTTGAAGAGGATTTCTCAAGTGAATAACTGTCGAGTCATAGATTTTCGAAAAGTTGGACTGCAGATCAATTGGTCATTATTAAAATTAATGATTTAAACAACAACTTATATCAATGTTCTGTCATAATTAAATTAATGCTGCTTGAAATTAAATGAAACAAGAAGAAAAAAGTAACTGACTAATCAGTTTCGACTTTTAAAGTATCTCATTTCATGTTACTTAGGTGTTTGTATAAGAAGGTGTTTTTTTTTCTTTTTTTTTAACATTTTAATATAGCCTTATCTACTTTTTTTTCAATCAGTTTTTGCATAGTATGTCACACTGAAATAGAACCGCATTTTAAGGATTTAAACTTCATCTTCATGGTGTAACTTATGGATCTTGGTTTTTAAAACTAAATTCATAAAAATTGTGGCATTTTAAGATTTCTAGTGCGCATTTAAAATCAATTGTGTGCACTAAAACGTAAATTTAAACGATACTTGTTTTCTTTTTATTCTTGATTTTATACTCTGAAGTCTTTAATGTTTGATCTTGACCTATATTTCGACAATATACCCTTCTATATTAATCAAAATTTCTTACAATAACAAAAGGGGCCAGTTTTTAAAAATTGTTCTAAATGACAATATGCAAAGTCCACTTTGAATCCTTATGTTTTCAAAGAAATTAATAAGCAAATGCATAAAGAGAAAAACAAAGCAAAAATTTATTATTGTTTTATTTTAAAATATGTAAGAAAATTTGAACATTTATAGTGAAAAAATATAAGAAGGAATATACAATTGATAATTTAGAACAAAATGCATACAAAAACCACCTTGCATACTGATTTGCATTATGACGTGTACAATACATCATATTGTCTTTTTTTCTTTAAAAATAGTTTATATTGAAAATACTTGTAAATTTTTGAAAAAATGCCTATATGCAATAGGTCGTCTAATTATAAACTCATATAATATAAATAAAAATAAATAAAATATGGGAAATTTTTAAAAGACGTACAAAAAAATTCATTAAAATGAATGAAAGGTAATGTGGATGGAAAAAATGTTTTATTCAGAAATAAATTTGCTTAAGCTTTCTGAAGCTAAGAGCTTTAACTGATAGTAAGAACAAGAAAACTATCAGAAAAAATATTGTTTTTTAATGTGAATCAGGCAGATTTGTTCATTGTCTCATAACGTAGAATTTGTCTGAATACATAAAACTAGACAATGTTTAAGATTATAAACATGCTAATACTATTTATTTAATGTACTTTTATATGAGCAAGAAATGGATTAATTTAATAATCTTTTGTAAAATTAAATTTAAATAATAAAGTTTTAAAGTAAAAAAAAAAGAATTTATGCAATTATACTAGAGTCACGGTACATGAAATAAATATATAATGTTCACATATTCCTTTTATGTTGGAAACCTTCCTTATAGAAGTAAACATTTTAACTAGAAATATCTATTAGTTTTTGTAGGGTTATTATGAATTCTAATATAAAATATTATTTTAAAATATAGAAAACTATGTAAAACAAAACATGAGTTTTTTCATGTATAGAAATAAATTTGAAAGTAAAATATTAAATATGTAAATCTGCCATAGGCATATTTCGATTATATACTTTAGGACTGTCTATACATCTTTAGTGAAATGTTATTCTTAACAATTAAGAGAACTGATATGCAAAGAAATCTTTAAACAAAGTATCTGCATATAATAAGGTATAAACTTCTTGAAAAGATAGATTAAAACATAAAATGATCTTAAAAAAAGGAGACATTTTTGAAGAAATGTTGTCAGAATAAAAATGCTATCATACTTCTATGTTATAAACAAATGTTTGATACTGAAATTAATTTTCATTTGATAAAAATTAAATAAATACACAATTGCATATTTCTTTAACTATAACTGTCATTTGACTTATTAAGGAAAAAAAAATCATTTTTATTTCCCCCAAAAACTTATTTTTAAAAATCAGCCTGTTTTTTAAAGATTTTGCATTTTAATTTTAAAGTGCAATTTTGATTAATAGAATGTTTTAAATAGATTAAAAATATAAGAAAAGTAGGATTCAAATAAAGTCAATTCAAAAATTTGAAAATGTGAGTATTTTTGTAAACTAATTTGGTAATTAATATGGACGTAAAGCAATTACCATGATTGTAAACTAATTTGGTAATTAATATGGACGTAAAGCAATTACCATGATTGTTTTACTGTTTCCACCCAAAGCATTCATTAACAGTCGTGTGAGCACTGAGTCCCGATATGGCACTAAAAATATACATAAAACTTTTATCATATCATTTATAGAAAATATATCAATGGGTTTAAGTACTCATCTGCTCATAAAAGCAATTAAATCTAACACTAAAAATGTATTGAACATGTATTGATATCATATCTGTTATTATGTTTCACGAAAACAAATCCTCTTATGTTTAAGGAATACCTTTTTTAATATACATTGGTTTTCATTTCAATTACTTACAAAACATATGCGTTCCATCATTTAATATCTATCAGTATAAGGCTTAGAAGAAACATTATGTAAATATATAATCTCTAGTATTTGAAATTTATTGCAACTCATTTATAGCTCATAAGTGTTTTCAAGATATTTTATTTTTTTTTAAATAGTTCTGTGAACCATATGAATTAATGTACATAACATAAATTTTATTTTCTTAAAAAATTTTAAATTTTTAAAAAACTTAAAAAGTAGTGATTTTTTTTCATTATATTTCTTATTGATTATAAATTGGGCTTTAGATCCCCTACTTTGCCAACTCGCGAATTTAAAGCACTTTTCGCGCTTTTTTCTTTTTTTTCGCGCATGCTCATTAATTACTCTTTTGTTTTAGCCTTTTCATTGGTCGCTAATTAAATTTAACTTTGAAATAGCGGTAGAATTTTCGCTATAGCATCGGCGATTTTGAAAAAGCGCCAAGTAGGGGACCTAAAGCTCATTTTCACTTTGATTTCTTTATGACATTATTACATTATATTATTATGTTTTTGGTTAGTATATTGAAAAGAAAATTGCATTGTACTGTTTGAAAAAAATTTAATTACCAATAACATATACATTAACAATTTGTACCGTACTTTTTGAAAACATTTATGATTAGGCCCTTAGTGATTTTGTTATTTTTTTTTTAAATTGAAGCAAGAAACATTTTTCTGTAAATCATCTTCAATTTAGCTTCTTATTTTTATATAATCAGACTTTTTAAGCGATTTGAAAGATTACCTATGTATATAACAGATAGAAAAAATGTTTCCGAAAATATAAAAAAATATTTCTGTGATTTTAAAAAAATCTTTTTTCTCTTGAATATTTTAAGCAGATTTTTTTAATACTGGACTCATATTTTATAGACATGCTGCATATTTCGAAGAATATAATGAGAATATAAAAGCAATTTTTGAAATTATTTTTTACATTAGATAAAAGGTAAATTAATGGGAATAAAAAGACATTAAAATACATTGTTAGTAGTGAATAATGGGAAATATTATTTACTTAAAATGAAGGGAGTTTAAAATTATAAAAGGCAACAAGTAAGATGTTATTTTGTGCCCTATCTTCCAACTCTCTAAAATCAAGTGTGGTACAATATATGAATAAAAATAGTTTGCAATAATTATTTAAAAAAATATTACAAATATTTGCAATTGATTAAGTGTTAATTAAAATACCTATTAAAAGTATTTAACACTTTTCAACGCTTGATATTTATAAAAAAAAAATAAAAGCCAATCTAAAATGTTAAAAAAATTAAGGACATATCAATTATTATTTTTAATTAATTTTCAGATTTTAAATTCTTTTTTGGATTAAAAAACAAAGATATTAAATATATGTTGCATAAAAAAAGTGACACGTTGTGCTATAAATGCAATAAAATGTAATCGTTTAAAGAATAGCATATGAAAAATCCATCCATATTGCCTCATAATACACATCGATATATCTTTGTCAATATTGACTCTGATTACGATCAATAATTTTAAATTGATTGAAAGACTAGATGGAATTTAACTGACTACAGGAACTGAATTCCTTCCTGAGTTTATTTTTAAGGAATTGGAATTCGTTCAAAAGTGAATTGAACCAATTCAAAAAGTGTATATTTTTTACAAAATAATTGCGTAAGTATGTTTAGCTTTTCTCCATTTTTCAAAATTATTTAGTTATTACACGTATTCATTTTATTACTGGTATTACTTACATGAATTTATATATTTGTCCATTCTTTTGTATTTCATACTTATATTCGCTTAGACACTATTCCAAAGAATAGTATATTAATTAAATTTAAATAATACAAAGTTTTTGAAGTTAATCATCACTAAATTATGATTTAAGTATTTAATTAATTTCTTCAATGAATTATGAAACTTGATCCTTTTAATTCTTATAAGATTATTATAAGATTATTTTTACATTTTATTTTAACTAAAATAAAAAATAAATAAACATGTTTTTAATAAATTTTAATAAAGAAAATCATGAAATATTTTTTCATAAATTTAAGGATTCTAATATTCTTTAATGTTAAGAAAGAATCTAATAATTTTAAAGTGAACTATGAGTAAATATGAAGTAAATTATGCTCAATTAAATTGTATTGGCCTTTATCGTAAATATGTATGTATCCTAATGTGATCAGGTTTTAATTTTATTGCTTCAAAATTGGGATGCATTTAACACATTGATTTAACAATTCCTTTAGCAAAAATGGTTGATTTTCAAACTTTTCATCACTTTTTTAAGGGTAGTAAATTTCCAATTTTTTTTAACCAAGTAAATTCTGTATCACTACCAATGTATGGTTCGTTATGAACATGGAATCTAATACATTTAGAAATTCAGTAATTCAAAACTGTCTCATTGACTGGTCAAAATCATAAAAGAAATAAAATAGATAAAATATTGCATGTAGTTTAATTTAACATTGAATTTTCCATAGGAGAACAATGTGATCTAAATGAAGGATAATAAAAATCCAGTCAACATTAATTCAATTCCAGTCGCATTTTAAATTAAAAAAAGAGTTCAAAATCTGTTTTGATATTACTTGTCCAAAACTTTACACCATATTAGGGATAGGATATTAAGGTGATTAATGGTCTTTCATTGAATAAAAGCAAATCAATTGCAAACGGAATCTATTTCGGTGGAAATTTCTCGCTTAGAATTCATGCAAAAAAGAAGAAATCGATAATTTCTTTTAGAACTAAATACTATTTTTAATAAATACTAATAATTGAAGTTTTACCGAATTCTTAAAGAAATCAACAAAAATCCAATATTCTTTAAAGTATCTTTGATTCAAGGTTTGTTGAAAAATATATATAACTTATTTTATTGATTTAAATGTTACCTATGTTTTTATAAATGAAAGAAATAAAGTAGTTTTCTTGATCTAACATCTAAGAACTCAACTCTTTTCTGTTCTTTGATTTTGCAATAAGTATTATAAAATCATTTACAAATAAAATAGAGTATTTTAAATTAAAAACATTACACATTTCGTGTATGTATCTTAAAATGAGTATTTTATTCCGGGTTTTGATCAGTACCAATAGATCAATACATGTATTTTTTGAATATTATAAAAATAGACAGCGAATCACACACATTAAAGAATTAAATACTTCAAGCATTTGAACATTTGATGATACTTATTATCTTATACTTATTGATGATACTTATACTTATTTGATGATACTTATACTTATTATCTTATCATATTTGTTGTAAATAACATCATGCTATTGGCCACTTTTCACGTCATAATTCTATGTTCATATTTCATCTGTTTGTAAACGTCATTTAAAACAGATGTGGGTTATATTCCATATTTTCATTATATTTATCTATTTAATGAGCTAAAGTTGGATAGATTACAGCTTTGCATTAGTATTTCTCGGTTGTTTAATTAAATAATGCTGCGTGATTAATCTCGTGTGATTATAAAAGTTACAATACTGTTTTAATCTGAGAGTTATGGATTTATCTATCTCTATGTTAGTCATTTATGAACACAATTTAAACAAATAGTAAGAAATATAGCCGATTTTAAGCCTTTCTTTAACTCTATTAATTTATGAGATTAATTTGTTTGTACTTCATTATTAATATTTGATCTGTAGGAAAAAAAGAAGAATGTGAAGGCACGTTAGTTTAAATATTTTTATCCTAGCTTGAGTACACAGTTTCAAAAGCAAATTTAATTTCAAATAGCATTTTACTCAATTTCAAATGAGTATTTTGTTATTCAAAAAAATTCCCATACTCTTTTTGTTTCATCGTACTTAAAAAGTGTATGAATTATAATATCTTTGAAAAAAAAAACAGCGCCTTTTGTATCATTATGGTGGAAAAATTATTTCAATTGATATAAATTCACATGAGCATAGTTTAGACTTACCTCTAATATTTCTACCAGTTGCTCTTTCAGCAAGAGAATGTATACAGTTTCCAAGACAAGACAAAGATTGATTTATAGCTGCACTTTCTTTCAGTCGGTCACCTGTGGCACCAGTTGCTGAAGCTCTTTCGCTATATATATCCAAAAGCTACTGTTATTTTTTTTGGATCAATAATTTCAATATTTATTTAAAATAGCAAATGTTATGATCAAGCAAATAATATTATATTAATCATATCTTTATAAATCAAGCAAATAATTTTATTTAGATATTTCTTCAATGCTCTTAGCATTATATAAATGATGCATTAATTGTTAAATTTATAAATATAAAGCTGTCGATTTCTTTCTAAAATTAAAAAAACTCTTTGAAACACAGTCATGACACTATAAACTTGATAAAATAAAAAACATTGAAGGAAAATCTTCTCATATGCTCATTAGGGTTACTTTGTGGCTTCTAATATGAGATGGGTGGCATTATACACAAAAATTAATTAACAGTATTGCCATATATGTATTTTATCATTGCTTGTAATTGTATTGTTTACGTGAGGGATGCTTTAGATTTCAAATTTATTTTGTTTTTATTCAAATTTTGAATTTAATAAATGATGCTAGAATGTCATGTGTCAAAACAGTAAAATATATCCAGAAATGGGACTTGTAATATAAATAAGGAAAAATATGTCATATGAATGACATAACTGTAAACTCAATTTATCACTAGATGGACTTGACATTTGACAATTAACAAAGGTAGTTTGTTTACATTAACTATTACTGCACATTTCATGTGAACTTTTCTAAAAGTGACTAATTTGATTTTATATAAATTTAATGTCATTTTTTAAATTTATACTGTTTATTCTGCAACAATGTATTAACCTCAGGAGTTTTCTGTTTTTTTAACAACATCGCAAATGTTTTAACAATTATTTTTACACGATGAATTTTTTCCTGAACGAAAGAAAAATACTAATAAATATTAATAGTAAAAATACGTCAAATTGCTTTATGTTCGTAAGAAGTATTATTATGCAACACTGGACTCGTATCAAAATTAAACGGAGAAAATTAAAAACAATATTATGTTTCATAGCCCTGATTCAGTCAATTATTAATGGTTACATGAAATTTAAAATATGATTTTTTCGGCAATCCTTTTTTTCCATATTAAATCCATATTTCACTCAATACTTAAATTAACTTAGATTCATATTATTCATAGATAAAAATTAATCATGGAAAATTAGTTAAAATAATTTATAAAAAACACAAGAAAATCATAGAACACACTCAAGTCATGTGACTTTGAGAGTAAAATATATTAGTTGAATGTAAAAAATGATTATATTTTACAGAATATTTAGGCATTATTTAACTTCATTATGATTTCTATTAACTTATACATGCTTTGTGATTTCAAATCTTAAAATATACTATAAAATATTTTGGAAAAATATAAAAATATCTAGTAAATATAAAAGTTATAAAAGTACTTGAATATTTTGAAAAGTTAAATATCCTAAAGATCTAAGGAATTTGTTTTTAATAGTGAGAAAGACTCTCTCATATGTGTAACTTAATTAATTTAAGGGTAACACTTGCCTCCCAACCTGTCTAGTGGTTAGCGTACCTGACTACATATGGGTGTGACCTGGGTTCGAATCCTGGCTCGGGCATGGATGTACTTTCTCTCTCTCTTTCTCGTCTTTATCCTTTCTTTGTGTGTGTGTGAATGGTTGCCTACCCTATAAACGGGTACCTATGGCATGTGTGTACTGATGAAGTCGGACTCCACACCAAATATGGTTCAGTTGGAAAAGTGGAG
>JAPDSC010134073.1:0-20415 GCA_026290005.1 Latrodectus geometricus
TTCTTGTCTTTCAGTGGGATTTCTAGAGATGATGCACTGAACTCAAGCATTGTAAAAGAAGGAATCCAATCTTCCCCATCCCGGTAGTCGTCTAGACAGAAAGAGCAGGCACAATACTGGCTTGATATTCTTCAGCAGCATTCTGATTTGAATCTGAAATCATCCACCTCGAAACATTTTGTTTTGGGACAGTGAAAAGGTGAAAAAGTTTTGTGTTGTAATAGAATGAAGTTTACTTAGTTAAAAATAGAATTATGTTCTTTTTAGTAACACAGATCTAGAAGTTTCCAAATAAGTAACAGAATAAAATATATTTCGCAATTTAATTTGTAATACATTGTCGCAAAATTTTTCTTTCTCCGAGAAAATATTGGGAAGATTATTAATTTGTTATTAGCGAAGATTATTTGTAAACTTTCAACTGTTTCTTAGTATATGAATAATCTATATATTCTGTTTAAATAATTACTAATTATTTTTATTTTCTCGAATTTATGTTAAAATATTTTTTTATAAGAAATACATAATCATTCACTTTTGAGGATCTAATATTTTATGAGTTACTACTTGTGTGTGTATGTGTGTGTGTTTGTGGACCGAAGTTACGAATTATTATAATAAAATTATAAAATAGTTTTCTTATTGTAAAATTATTTTAAGAGCCACAAAGATGATGAAGCCATTGATGAATTTCATGAAAATTAATTTCTAAACTTTATTTTCAAAATTTTATATTGAAAATTGCATAGAACTGTGTAAAACGGATTTAAGTATTTCAACGTATCTATTTAACAAGTTCTGTTGCATAAATATTTGTGTAAATATATCGTCTATGTAATTATTTGTTTTTAATAAAAATGAATTGATGACTTCCGAAAAAACATCTGCATTCATCATTCAAAATTAAAATTTTACGCTTTAGTTTATAAATTATTTACAGGAATTTGATCAATTATTTGTTGTTGTCATTGTCTTGTGCCTGCTAGGCTGTCAGTATGGGGTAAGCTGCTCCATTTTTCCAACTGAACCGCAATTTGTTGTGGAGTCCGAATTCATCAGTACACACATGCCATAGATGTCTGTTTATAGGTTAGATAACCCTTCACAAAAAAAATAACATTAGGAAAGGACAAGGACAGGGGAGGAAGAGAGAAAATATATTCATGCCCGAACCGGGATTCGAACCCATGACCTCCGTAGTTAAGCACGCTGACCAATGGACAGGCTGGGTGGTGATCAATTATTTTAATAATGAAAATGATATTTTTTCTAATTTTAATAATTATATACTTATAAAATTCCAATTATTATTTTTATAATTGCTTAAATTCCTTTAATATCTAACTAATTTCGACAAATTATTTGATCTGTATAAAGAATTTTGAAAATATAAGTTGTTTATATTCAGAAATCGCTAATGATTACATAAAGATATATGCTTTTAACAAGTTTCTAATGTTTGATAAAAACAAAGAAAGGCATTCTCTCTTCCTAATATTATCTTTTGTAATTAAAAAAAATAATATTAACCTTGTAATTTATATATAGAATCGAAAATATATTTAACAAAATAAAGTTTTTTAATCATACAATTTGTACTGTCTCCAGTGAAACAGAATCAAGTAAATCTAAAAGAATGTTATGAATTTCAATATGTAATTATTTATTCACATTAATTAAAATGTTACTTTATAATCTGTTTTTCACGAAAGTTTTCAGAAACATTTTGCATAAGACTTGAATGTTTATGCTTAAACAATAATTTAAGTATATGAATTTGACACATCAATTATCTTACTTGAAAAATGCACCGTTATCCTTATTTTCTCACCAAAAATTTATGATTCTGTAGTTTTCATTTATAACTGCATTTTATTGTAATTAAAATTTATCATTAGAAATTATTTAATTTGTGAAAAAATTGCAATATAATTAATGTCTGAGATTGTGACATGCACATCATTTTTAAGTTCATATTACAGACAACTTAAATTCAAAGTAAATAAAAAAACAAATTTAATTACTCAAGAATATTAATTTTTCTTCTTTTTAACCAAAAAATGAAGCATTACTTTGTGACAGATCATTTATCAAATTTTAACAGAACTTAAGTGAGTATAAGATAATATTATTATAATATTTATAAAGCATTTAGTTATTTTTATTTTCTTACAATAAAAAAATATATAAAACTGATGCAATAATTTTATTGATTAAGTATTCTTTATCAATTTATAATAATCTAATTGTAAAATTAAAAGAAAATTTTTTCTACAATTAATATAATTTAAAAATGAATTTTCATTAATTTTTAATAAATTTATGAATTTTTTTGTGGAATTAATATGAAGATTGCCATATTTATTAAAATATATAAATTCCAGATATTGTGTTACCCTCACATTTTAAATTCTAAATAATATAATCAAATTGACTTATAATAAGCAGTTTAGAAATATTTTTTGTAAGAATTATAGATTTTTCAATAAATGTTTTTTTTAATAAGATTGATGAATGCAACTTATTTGATGACATTTTAATGAAGACGACGCTGTTTTTTGCGTCACAATAAAAATTAATGAATTTATTCTACAGTAATGGTATTGCTGATGAGAACAAATTTGTGTTCTCTCACCTAATTCTAACGGTAGAATTAGGCAGTATAATTCTAATGGTAGAATTAGGTGACTTTTAAAATTAGGTGTTCACCCAATTCTAAATGTCAAATAAAAAAAGATTGAACTTTCCAAATTCGATTTTGATTAATTTTGGTTGAAGTTTTTGGTCTACTTCACAATCGTTTTTATAAAAAACAAAGAATGATATAATAAATGCAAGTTTTTGCTCATATAGTTAATATAATCTATTATGATTATAAATAAAAAAATCATATTGCTATCTCCAGCAAAGTAATATAAGTTTTTTTGAAAAAAAAAGTTGGAGAAACATTTCAATCAACTCACCACATTGGAAAACAGCACCATCAAAATGATAAGACAGTGATTGTATTATTTTGCATAAAAGTGTTTTTCTCTAACTAAGCATCACAAAGTATCATTATGAAGCATCTTTTCCAAAGTAAAAATAGTTTTGAGTTTATTTTTATGCGTGGGATATAAGGAGGGAAAAATAAATTTCGTTATTTCTAAGAGGATCTAGAGCTATTTACCATAGAAAACTCATTTTGCGCCAGCTATACTAAAAATCACGGGCTGTCAGAGATTCGATTTGAAGGATCATTAGAGCGCTGAAACGCGTAATACTTCCAGAAACACGTTTGGCCATGCATGTATGAGTGGCATTGCTTTATATATATAATGTAAGAGGCGAATAAAGAAAGACTCAGTATTGTGCGTCATTTAGAGAGTTGCTCTCTGTATGCATTTGCGTCATTCTTTTCTTACTGATTATATTTTTTTACTCGGCTTTCTTGAATTATTCAAATCAAGAGAGGTAAACATCATGCAGCAAACAAAATTTTTATGACAAATAATTTACAAGCATCTATTTGATTCATGGCTGCAAAGTACACAGTTGTATACTGTTTCTATTTATGACCATTGAATACAGAAGTGAATGTAGTTCTTTCTTGGAAAAAAAAATTAAGTTTGCTTATGATTAAAAAAAATAAAATAAAATAAAAAGTAATGTTTTTTCTTCTTATTAAGAATTAATTATCAAACGTTTTATTATTTTATTTTTAAATAAATCAGCCTATTTCAATTGAAGTTAAATTGTAGTAGTTGGTTGTCAATCAACATAAAATGTGACATTTCACTTACATCAAAATAAGGAATGTTGTGAAATAATTAAAAGTTAAATGGCACAATTATTAAGTAGTTTCATACTGCAAATAATCCTACTATTATTTAAATACAAGATACACAAATGACATACGAGTTCTTTTGCATTATATCACCATTTACGCCGATGGTAGTGGGACAATTAGCATTCTAGCCTTGACTTCACCAATGCGTGCGTTCGAACCCACCGTGGGTATGTAAATGTGTAGTAGTTGGAATCCCTTATCAAAGATAGATACCAGCCTCATTAGCCCTCGTAAGTGAAAAATGTCCGTTGAGAGATAAACAAATATTTTTATAAAAATCATTATAAATAAATTACTCATTTGATTTTTAATGAAAAATATATTCTTAATATTATGATTCTTCTTTGCACAAGAACAATATTTCTTGTAACTAAGAATTGTATGTAATACCGCTGCTATAAGTCAACACACTAACAGTGTGTACTAGTGTGAGTGTCACAGTACACACTGTTAACAGTACTAAGTATGACGTTCAACAGTTTAATTTTCCAACTTCTTTTCCTAATTTTACAATCGCACCAACATGGTAATCATCTATAATCAAAATATTAATTATCTATAACAAATTATTGAAGCCATCAAAAATTTTGGTGTAATTTTTAATTTTTTAACAGTAGTATTAAAGTAGATTCAAAATGTTATTATTTTAAATAAATGATTAAGTCACATGAATAACAAAGTAATGGTTAAAATTGTTATTTATCAACAATTTTTCTTCACCAAAGGTGTAAATTTTTTTTAATATAAAACATTCTTAACAATCATAAAATACTTTTAAAGAAGGTTAGTATGGGTTTCTTTGATTTTTTTCCCAAATGGTGGGCACTGAAAGACTAACCATTTGTTAGAACAAGGCTGGAAATTCTACTCATTTATAGTTATTCTGTACTTGTGAACCATGTCATGGAAGAGAGTAGCCTTACGTCACTACACTATAAACCCGTTTAGAGAACGGGCTACATTTTTTACCTCAGAAAAAAGGACGAAAAAAACAAAGAGAGAAAAAGAAACATTCATTCCTGACCCGAGTTTCGAACCCGAGACCAACAATCAGGAACGCTAACCTCAAAGCTATCAGTCGATACAATGCTGGAAATAAAATTGCACAATATGTAAATACTGTGAATGTATTTTAGAACATAAAAATAAAATATTGATTACGAAAATATTTTCAAATATTACTCCACTATTGAAAGGACTTACAATTCTACAAAATAATTAAAATTAAGTGAAAAATTTTGCCATTCAAATTTATTAAATGCGAGAGCAAATAAATTTAGTTGAGATTAAATGTCCTAAAATGTACTTACAAGCTTATTGTATGAGTTATTATAAATTTGCAACTTATTGTATGTAATAAGTCCTATATATTTATTCATATACATGTATAGAAATTATCGAAGAGAGTTCTATTATTATAATAAATAAGAAAGAAGCAAGTAAATCAATAAAAACATTTGTTTATTTTTGACAGAGGAAGCCGTTTTGAAATGTCACATGCAATTTTACTTCAAATAACAAACTTAAAGTCTTTTGAGTTATGCGCAATTTAATCGATGAAAACTAGTTTAAAGCTAATTCTGAAATTTCCTAAGCTCTGACACTAATTTTGCACATGTTAATTAGCGTGATTTACCTTTTCAAGTAAGGCTGAGAAAATTAAATCCTTGATTTGCATATTGTGTTTCATTCGTTTACTAAGCTGTGAGATATTTATGGAATATTTGCCTCTAACATTTGTTTCGCTGATTGATGAATATTTGAAAGCAGCTTACCTTCCAACGCGGCCTTTAGAAGAAAATGAAAAAGAGCATTTTATTACTGATGCCAATCCTGTTTTATTAAAAACGTTAGTTTTTAATCAAATTTTGATGAGGCTGCAAGTGGTTAATGAAGTGGTTATGAAGATTATACCTGCCTGAGAATATTCATGAAGTTACTCATTTTCTCTAAATTAATATATAATGGACTTTTAATTTGTAAAATATGGCACGTTGCATGAGATATAAAGTCCATAATGGAAAATGTTCCCTTATATTCTTTCAAAAATCAAAAAAGTTCATTTTATGTTACTTTTATTGATTATCCTGGTTTATTAAGAATGTTAAGTTTAATAAAATTTTGATATGGCTGCAAGTTATGTATGAATGTTCTACCTATTAGAATATTCATGATGTCATTCTTTTTTATCTGAGTTAATATGTAATGGACTATAAATTGGTTAAGGAGGACTCATTGCATCAAACACTAAGTGCATAATATATGCACTTATATTTTTTCTAAATATATATATAATAATAAATTATAATATATATAATAATATATATAAGGAAAAATATATTTTTTCGAAAATCAAAGAAAAGTTGCATTTTATTACTTCAATTGGTCATCCTGTTTTATTAAGAAAGTAAAGTTTAATGAAATTTGATAAGGCTGCAAGTGATGTATATATGCTCTATTTTCCTGAGAATATTCATGAAGTCATTTATTTTCTTTGAGATATAATGGACATAAATAAGTTAAGAAGAGCACATTGCATCAAGTTATAAGTGTATAAAATAAAATGTTTTCTTCGATTTTTTTTCAAAATTCAAAAAGATTTATTTCATTACTGTTGATTATCCTGTTTTATTAAGAACGTTAAATGTAATAAAATGAATGAGGTATTTTAATAAAATTTCGAAGAAATGTATGAATGTTCTACCAACCTGAGTATATTCATGATGTCATTCATTTTCTTTAAGATGTAATGGAATATAAATTAATAAAGCAGAACACGTGACATCGAACCTGAAGTATATAGTATGCAATCTTTTATTATATTTTTTCATTTTTAGCTAAAAATGGTTAAAATGTTGCATAAATCAGGTTTAATAAACGAAACATTTTTATAAGCGATTTAAAATTTCCTCTAAAAATGCGTTCTCAATAGACGGAAAGATTAATATAAAAAGGTTTTTCATGCTTATATGAGAGGAGTAAGTTTTATTATAGAACTTATGCTCTACTCATAATGCATCCGCTTATAATACAGTTGTTCATTATTAAATTGTAAAACGTCATAAATTACCTCAAAAATATCTGTTGATTAAATGTTGTTAAGATAATACGTATTTAAATCTTTTACAATTTTTAAAGAAGTAGGCCAGAAGACTATTTGAATTAAATGCATAACAAAACATCTAAGTTCGCTGATAGTTATTCGAAAACTCAATCTTTTCCGAAATAGTTCCAAAGCTTCCCTATTCAAACGATACACATGGGTAGGAAATAGAATTACATCGGGAAAAGAAGTTATCTTTGACCTCCTGTGAAGAAGTAACCTTATAGCAATGGATTCGAAAAATGGATTTCCAAGTAATAATTCGGATCATTGAGGAAGAAAAGAGCCAATCTTTTCCCAGCTAAGAGCTAATATTGACATATCACTATAGCTTGGACTCGAATAACAGATCATCGCTTTTTAGATAAGTTCTGTGGCCTTGTTGAACCTCGTTCTTTGAAAAGTACTTTGGAATTGAAAAGATTCCCGATGTAATAGAGATGGGGAAAAAAAAGTAAAGAATTTCCCTTAAGAAACAAAAGCGGGGAAACTAAAAGGGGGTCCAAAATACGTTATCGGTTTCTATGGCAACCAGAGATCCTCATCACTATTCTATCCTGGAAGTTAGTGGTACCCCCTTCTAGACATTCCTAAATCGAGCTTATCGGCCATCATTGAAAAATCTTTCCACGTAAAAAGCCAAATGCAAATCGGGACCAAAAGTCCTTCAGATTTGTTATTTTTCCCTTTCAGCTTAACCATTGATTTTTATTTCTATGATGGACTTTTTCGTTATTTTTTTTTGTTTCGCTGAATTCTAGCTTTAAGCGAAGAATCTCTTTTGACTATTGTCTCTTCATTATAATAGCGGGAGGAATTTAAGCTCAGCTAAGATTCAATGATGGATCTATATATGGGAAATTTTAGCTCATGAAATATTTATGAATGGAGCGTGCAGGGTATTATTTTTTCTGCAAAGCGTAACTTAATATTTTATCTTTGAATTCGAATAAGTACTTACTAGTATAGCTAGTGATTAACATGATATAGAGCAACATTTTATTGTTAAGATTTCACAGCAGTCAGTTTAATAGATTACCATTAAAAATATTATAAAGTTTGATGTTACATTCTCTTATATTTTTTCCTATTTTAAACTTTTTAAGTTATTAGTTTTAATTTCTAACTGTAATGGTAGGGACAGTTTAAAAATTATTTTTTCCTCTTAAAAATGCATAGTAATTTCTTGAAATATTTATTTAAATGTTTAGAAGTATTTTTTATTTAGAAATTCAAGCTATATAATTGATTACATATGATAAAAGTGTAATGGAAGTTTTTGTTTTTAAAAGTAAAAAAAATATTTACGGCTGTTGTTTAGTTACAAATTAGTAGCATTGTTAAATAAGAAAAATTTTGTTACATTAATTAATACCTTAATCTGAGTTATTTCTAATATTTATATACTACAGTTATTTTAAGTAGATCAAAAATATAAGATACTTTCTTTATTATAATTTATATCAAGGTCTGCGTTCGGAAATGTATAATATACTTTTTCTTTTGATTCGATAATTTAATCTTATATATAGAGAAATACTTATACAATAAACGTTCATCTTATTTACAAGAAATTTCGGAACTTAATATACCACTGCTCGGTGTCAAACATTCTTTTCATATGAACTTCATTAAATGTATATTTCTTCTGCCTTCACAAATTTTACATAAAAATAACTGTAGTAATTAATATACAAGATTAAGTAAGTTTCTTTATCAGTTTAATCTGTACAAAAAATATTATTTTAATATTTAAGGATATTAATTTCCAGATAATACAATAAATTAGTGTGTATTTTGCGATAACGAATACATATATTTCAAAACTTATTTTAAAATAAAACTTATTTGTAATGATTGATCACATATTTTTGCATTTTTATAAATAAATAAAAAGAAAATTTAAAATATAAAAATTCTTTTATGCTTTACACAAATATGAAAATAAATACAAACTTAATTTTAATACATAGTAATTGTTTAAAGTCAACTGAAAATCCTGCAATAGAAATGAATTACATAAATGCATCTAAATATCATACTTTATTTTGAAATAGTTTTTCCATAAATTTATAATGTATTTGAAAATTTATTAATCAAAAACAAATATAATTGACGTTAAATGCCTTGAATCAGAACATGACGCCAAACTCATTAAAGAATATGAATGCAATATTTCTCCCCAATACTGTTTTAGTTGGAAAGGTAAATAGTAAAGGAAAGCTTTTGTAACGATACTTTTTAGTTATATATTATGGTTGTTAAGGTTTATTTCTGGGTTAGAAATTCCCGGATGCAACGAGCCCTTTGTTATTCATCATACGAGCATATCATGAAAGGAAGATGTTTTTGAATCTTGAAACTGGAAACCCTTTGAATTAAAATTAAATAAGACCTGTTTATTCGATTTTGCTCAGAATTTACATTATGTAATTTAAAAGATAAAATATTTCATAAATATTTTATCTTTTAAGTAATTCTTTACAGAATTGTGTAGAAGGCAAGGAAGGTTTATATAATAAAAATTAATACATCTTTAGAATTAAATACATTACAAATTAAAAAGAATTTTAAAAATATCATAAAAATTTATACATAATTCATATGTTTTGAATTCAAAAGTGATATATACATACATAATGAATGTAAAAAGGGTTATAATTTCATACTTTATTTTCTTCTCTTGTTTCCTTTACATGTAAATAATTATATGCATACTACTACCTTTACACTTACATAGATATGTATATCTTTTATATTGTTTCTTTACTGATATTATTTTTTAAGGTGAACACGCACATATAACACAATAATAGCCTGCCCAAAATTACATACAATTTTGATTTAAACGAGAGTATTTTTCACAGCAAGTATTTCATTGTAAAAAATCTATTTATGATTCCGAAATACTTTTTGAATTTTCAAATTTTTTTCTTGGAAATTTTTTGGAAACATATTTTTGGAATTTTTTTTAAAAAAAGAAGAAACATTTAAGACAATTAGGGAACGTGAAATCTTTGTAAAATATTTACGGTCTATTGAACTATATATGCTGTAAATTGATAAATTATAAATCTAAGTATTGTCTATGTTTTATTTGTTTGTCTGCAATTTATTACATTACAAATATTTAAGAACGAATACTTATTTAAAATTAATTGCTTTAATCTATTCAATTATCTTTAAATTTCTAATATGTACAACTATTAAAATGCCCTATCTAAATTAATGATCATCAAAGCAACTTTTATTTTTCTTAAAAATACAAACTACTTTGTTAAATATTTTTTATTCAAAAATAATTTGAGGTAATTTTTAACTAAACGTAGTGCATAAATAAATATTCAATGTTTAGAAAATTTGCTTACGAAACATATATTACAACTTTATCTAATTTTTTAATGGGTCATTTTACGAAATACATACTTTTCAAAATTTTTTGCTTTTTATAATTAGTATCATTTTAATAACAATAGAGAAGGCATAAATAAAGAAACTACAATATAAAAAAATATTAAAACCAATCTAATTGACAGTTATAAAAATTTACTTGCTTTTGCTTTCATTAAGAATATAAATAAATTCATTGCTTAATTTTAAATTTGCATATCAATAATAAATCATTTAACGAATATTGCAAATAAATTTTGAGCTTAATACAGTTTTAATATTTTTAATAACTAAAACCATTGCTTCTGAAGCTTCTCTGTGAATGATAGGCTTTTTATTTCAAAGTATTATTCTCACATATAATTTAATTACAACTCGACAATCTCGAATTACTGAAGTTGACTTATGACAGTGAGCTTGAGAAAAACGATAAGTAAATAAATAAAACTTAAAAATGTTAAAACCATTTTTGTTTTTACCTCTTTCCCTACAATTTAAAATAAGAAAATTGTATCATTTTGTAAAAAAATGCTTGTTGTTATTTCTTAACCATACTTTAAATTAATTTTAAAGGGTTGTTATCTCTGAAAAATGCATGTAGTTTTCGTTTCTCATTAATTCGCTTTAACTTACATATATTTAGTTGAGAATAAATAGAACTGATTACAATAAATTCGTAGTCCTTTTGTCTTTAAATAATGATTTTATTATGTGACTAACTCTTAAAATACTTCTTAATATAAAATTTTTTCGAAATGTATATTTCAATTCCTTTGTATAAAACACTGATGACGTTAATCACACACTAAATCGGAAGGTGTTTAGAAAAACAAAACTATAATGAAATACTTTCTCCATTTCAATAAAATACTGCCACGGAATGCACCAAAAAAAACTTTTTTAAAACGAAACGGAATTAGAAAAATCTATTGAGCGTATATAATCACGTGAACTCAGTAATAAATACAATATGTCAAATATGTCTCCACATTTTTTTCCCAGCATTACAATGGAAGGAAACGTACCGGAAAACGGGGGGAGTACGGGAAATAAGATTGAAATTACAACAATGCGAAAAGAAAAATATACCTAAGATTAGAAGTGAAATTGGAACTTTACTCCCCTCTCATCTGAGATTGATTTAAAGGGTAGCATTGCGTTAAAACCCTTTTTCTTCTTCTGACTCAACGGGTTTCTAGTGGCTCGTGTCTAAAGTTCTCACAAGAACAGGGGTGGTAAAAATCATCCATCAGACGTTAGACACGAGAGGAGACCTTAAAAAAAAGTTTTTTTTTTTACGAATGTTCCGGGGTAGTCTGGTAGCTTTATTTTTATAAATGGCTTTGAGAGGAAAGCAATCCTGGTCTGAAATTAGAAAGCTCTGTAGAATTTTGTGGGGCTGATATGTAATAAATGGATGTATTTTTGGACCAAGATATATTTTGAAAATCCTTCCTGTTGGTTCAAGCAGATATCCTTTCTATTTCAAATAAATTCTTTTGTTGAGATAAAAGTATTTATGACTTCACCAACTTAAATTCCATAAATATAAGCAATGTTTTAGGGAATGTTCTTTCCCAATCTAACGACCTGAGAAGGGCACGTGAATGGACACGTGAAGATTATAAATATATTAAATTTCAATTAATTGGCAATATTTTATGACATCAAAGACGGAAAATTAGCACTACAAGTTTGTTATAAGAATTCATAGACATATATGATAGTTATAAAATTGTTAGCAACATATCAGAACACGTTAAACTTACAAATCTAAGAAAAGAAATGGGATTTTGATCTGTAATATCCTAAGTTTTATTAGAAGTCAAAAATTATACAATAAAAAAACAACTGTTCAATTCTACAAATTATTATTAGTGATATGGTACCAAGATATTTAAATGTTTGTATCCAATTTTTAGTTGGTTTTCTTCATAAATTACGTAATGCTTAATTTCGTATTCTTTACAATTACGAAATGATTTTTACTGAAATAATAATAGTCATTAGGCCGCCTAACCTGTCTAGTGGTTAGCGTAACTGACTGCGTATGGGGAGGACCTGTGTTCAAATCCCGACTCGGGCATGGATGTACTTTCTCTTTCTCTGTGTTTCTTGTCCTTTCCTCAGATGATAGATGAATGTGGCTCACCCTGTAAGTTGTTTTGTGGTGGTGTGGTGTGGGCGATGCTACTCGTACCTCTGTGACTTGGTTCATAGATACCCACTGGGTAATGATAAAATGAGTAGCAGTTTCAGTTCTTGTTGCGGCAAATGGGCTAAAGTACTTACTTGCTCAAGGGTACCCGCCATTAGAAACAAAAAAAGTAACAACCATTAGAGAATCATTGATACAATGTGTTTACCTGAATACCTTATTTATCTACATTCATCGTTTCTATCTCTGTACTTAGTTAAAACTTTACTTGTCCCATTGTTTATAATGTTCTATTAATATTTATGGAGAACAGAGTTCAATAAATTGAAATCAGTAATGTTATTTGAAAGTCATAAATTTTGTCATTTAAACATTCCTGTTGTTTTACACTATATTATATATTTATTTCTTTGAAATATGCCATAATTAATTACTATAGTTATGCTTATCAAACCGGTTCTATAAAGGACCAAACACGTTTTTTCCCAGTTATGAAAGGAAGAAGTGGCTGGTTATTTAAAGGGCTTATTACATCTTATGATTAAGGTTTATATTACATTACTTACCAATTGTTTTTATGTAGTACAGGAGTAAAACATTTCGTGCTTCACTGTTTTTAATGCCTCAAATAATATTGTGTCAGAAATTAAGAACATTTTTACTTCATCCTGAATTATAAACTAAATTTATACAAGTTATCTGTGTGTAAAATTTCCAGCAGGTTCACAGGTAAAACTTTTCATGAACTACTACACAAAGTTTTGCCAGTTCACTCAAATATGTGTTTAATTTAGCTATTCCTTGATTATTATAAAATATATTTTACTCAAAGCATTATGTTTATTTTATTATATATAAAACACAAATTTTATATTTAATCAGTATTTTCATACACCAATAAAATTGGAATCACAGTTCGATATTTAATAAATTAGTTAAATATGCTCTTAATAATTTAATATATTTTTTCATGGACTGTACTTAAGTATGTCTATAATTAAATACCTTGCATGCTAATTTCTGTTTATTATTATCAATTTATTTAATGTTTAAAAGCTTGGTTTCATTATAGAAAAATTTCTAAAACTTCATTATATTTCCGATGTGAAATTTTAATATTTTTATATTTTATGATAACGATTTCGTAGTAGTTTCAATAATGTGCTTGCTATTTTTTCCAACAAATTTTATATTTCTAAAAATATATAATTATAACATTTAATAAGTATAATTTTCAGAATTATTTTTATAAAAATGTTATTCCTAAAATGAATTATATTTTCAAAACTTTAATTTTTATGTTTTTGAAAATATTTAATTTTAAACTACACATAATCGTTTAAGATACTAAATCAATTCTAATCCAGAAAAGAAGTTCAAGTCATAATCCTATTACACCATCTCATTGAAATTTTTGCTAGCTTTAATTTTAATATTAAAATACACTCTAGGGCGTTGGTTATAAACTAAGATGAATCATGCGCAGAAAAGCTGTGGAAATTGTAAGAAAAATAAACAATGCTTCCAACAAGAATGAAATGAGATAAGATGTAGTTATAAAAAATTATTAAGTAGTATATTCAATTAGTAAGTTGTAAGACATAATTTACTGCAAAATAGGCAGTAAAACGTCTAATAATAGATGCAAAAACTGTTCAGATTGTCTCT
This sequence comes from Latrodectus geometricus, assembly GCA_026290005.1. Classification (NCBI taxonomy): domain Eukaryota; kingdom Metazoa; phylum Arthropoda; class Arachnida; order Araneae; family Theridiidae; genus Latrodectus; species Latrodectus geometricus. Next base: position 14,149 of record JAPDSC010134073.1, read on the forward strand.
TTAAAAAACATGCCAATTCTTTGCTTATTATTGGCTAGAGTTGGTCCCTAGAATATGGTGAAAGCATTGCTTATATTCAACAATTTATCAAGTCTCATATAAGTTGGATTACCAAGATCTTTATATATTTGAGGGTGTAGTCTGGTCTTATCTTGTTGTTAAATGCTGCTGTTCGGCACTTTCTGAAGAAAAACTACTGTTATGGGAAAAAAGTACAAGTTCCAGATATCATTTAATCATTGTTATAGGCGATTGTGCCTAAAATGATGATGTCACATTGTAACACAATACAACGTTCATACCTGCAAATTTATTCCTATGAAGTGATTTTCATTTCTTTTAGCTAATTGTTAATCTCCACATTATAAATCTCTGAAGTTTACATTGCTGTATTCGGATATCAACTTAAGTCTCAGATACATATGACTGAATAATAGTTACCATAACAGCCATAGTGCAAGATGACTATTGGATGTCAATTGACCTTTTATAGTCCTGGTTGATATTGGAAAATTGAGAATTTAGATGCTGAAAATGTCAATGATAGTGGTATACTGTAGGGTTCTAATCTTGATGATACTTTAACAGCTCCTCCAATCAGTGATCCCATTACATAATGTATTCCAACCAATTTCAATAAAGCTATTACGCAATACATATGTGTAAGGGCATTACAAATTAACCCAGGATCAGTCGATGCTTTACATCAGCTTGAGTTTCGCGGTCACTTAGTCTCACACACCTTGCGACTTCCTGTTAAGGTGATTTTGAAGGACAAAGTTTACCAGAAGATTTTATGGCAACCATGAAATTCAGAATTCCAAGCGATATTCAAAATATGTTAAATATTTGGTTAATGGTAGAAAGTGCGATTTTCAGAAAAGTGTGCGTTGTTACAAGATAGTGTTTGTATATTTTTTGAACATATTTTAAATCACTAATTTAATATTTAGTAATACTTTTAAAGAGATGTTTTTTGTTCAAATTTTAGAGTTCAATATTCTAATTGTGCAGTATGCTTATTACTTTAATATTGTGTAAGATTGTTGGATCTCCATTGCTTCGGGATTTTATTTTGTTCTTTCTTCTCACTATAAGTCATAAGTCTCTCTATTTAAGGGAAATAATTTGAACTAATCTTTTTATTTTTAAAATCTTGAGTGTCTTTACTAAAGTGTCTGCTGTCCAAATATTTTTTGTTCGGATTAATAGACCGGCTTCTAGGGACCTCTGAATGGTGAAAGTTTAATTTCAATAGCCCTGTAAATTAAATAAACATCCTATTTTTACATATAACATATTCCTTTTACATAAAAATTCTTTTATAGAAATTCAACTAAAATAACTAATTTCTGATAAAATTTAAGTAGTTACAAATTTATGATTAATAAGCATTACTTAATTAAGCAGTTTTACTTTCTAAATATTGATAACTAGTTTTTTCTTCAGTTTGGAAACAAATATGCATTTTTATAAAGTGGAATGCTTAGGGTATCTGTTTTTATAAAGTACAACAAACTCTGTTATATTAAACATGCACAAGATTAAAATTAAAAATTAATTCAATATTGTTATAAATTATTCAACTTGATATTCATTTCAATCCTTGTTTGTGAATAATAATCTTACAAAATTAGGAAATCTGGTATGGTGGTATATATTTCTTGACTAGTTTATATAGTCTTATAAAAGGTTTTCGGAAAATTATTTTTAAAAATAATGATTAATTATTAGGGGATTACTATTTAAACAGTTTCATTTTTCTCTTTTTCCAAATCTCAAATACTTTCATTTTCTTTTTTTTTTTTTTCCATGATCTATTTAACTTGCAGCGAAAATCATTGTGAAGCAATTCAATTTAAAAAATGCAATATGTTTAATGGTGAGAAACGTTTTTCTTTATTCTCAAAATTAGTTTGCTTTAAGTTAAACTTTATTTACAGATTTCTGAAAAATTCTGAAGCTAAATCCAATGAATGGTGTACTTTTTCCACTAAACGTATTATAAGTAGAATTTAAAAGTTGGTGGATTAATGCTATTGTTTGTGGAGCATTTATTATTTTCTACGTAAGGTAGAAAAATGTATATTTTTTACTCTCCTCATGATTATTTTCACATAAAATAACTTTAATAACTTTGTTCGATAAATATGTTACACTAAAATGTATTAGATAATTACATGACAAGAATTCCTTCAGCCAGAAATTAAAATAGTATTTATTAATATATTGAAGCAATGATAAAATTAAGTTTAAATGTATACAGTTGTAAGAAAAAATATTAATCACTAATACTCTTTTGCTAATAGGCACATATGTAAGTTATTAAAATAAAAATCTAAGCGACCCACTTTTTATATCAAAAGGAAAATAACAAAAAAATATTAGTCGAGTAATCAAATGAAAAATATGCGAACGAATCGAGCAGTGTAATTCAAAATTCAAATTATATTATAAAACTGATATAATTTAACCAAGAAAATGATTATCTTTGCATCTACTAAGCAATATTTTAGAAAACAATTAAAATTCAACAATTAAGGGTTGTTCACACGATGTTGGAAGTTCATATGCGACAAAGGTTTTTTATCGTTTAATTCTCGCTTCGTTTATTAATGGCTGTTTATAGTTTATTTCTCACCACCATAGAGCACCATATTCAATCGAGTGTTGACCAGTGTCACCTAAAGATTTTGCCCTGCAAAGCCCAAGACCACTTATGCAATAAAAAAAAGATTATTCTTTGTGTCTAGTGGACTAGTCATCAAGCGGCTCACTATGAATTGTTAACAACAGGCCAAACGGTCACCGCGGACTTTTACTCGCAGCAATTGGAACGTGTGTAACATTGTTGCAAACAGAAAGAGCTAGCACTGGTTAATCGATAAGGTGTACTGTTCTTAGCCGATAACGCAAGACTGCATCTCACGCAGGTGGCCAGGAATATCTATCATCAACTTGGTTGGGAGACTTAGTGCCAACCTTATTCACCTGACTTTGCACCATAAAATTACTGACTCTTCTATTACTTGGGCAATCATCTTAACGAAAAATCCTTCACTAATGAAGCAGACTTGCGCCAAATGCCCAAAGACTTCTTTGTGCTTAAAACCATCCGAGTTTAATCCAAGAAGATTGCATAACTGACGACATATTGTCAGAAGGTATTGGATGCTAATAATGATCAATTTCTGTCGGTTATGTTCTTTTGGGTCATTAAAAATGGCAAGAACTTTCTTGATTACCTTGTAGCTTCATAATAGAATTGATAATCATGTGATGTGATGATATGCTATCATAACAGCTATCTAACTCTCTATTCAAATTAAAACTATCCATACCAATATAGTGAGTATTACATTGACTTTAAATTGAAAATTGTATTTAATTATTTGAAGGTATTTTAATACAGATTCAGTTTTTAGTCTATTACATACAGCAGCTAACTGTATTTGAATCTGCTAAGAATTTTTGATTTTAAATGCATCAGTTTAAATGGACACAAAATAAAAAGTAATATGTTTATTAATGTACTTCAAATAAAAATAATTAATTTGAATCCTATTCGTTTTCGCAAGTTTCCTTATGTAATAGTAAGTATTTTGGTAGCTATTTAGCTATCAAAAGATGTAAAATTGAAAAATGAATATATAGTATAACTATAGACTTAAGAATAGATATAAATACATTAAACGAGAAATCTTTCTTAATTGAACTCTATTACAATATTATGGTTACATTATGAGAGTTTTTGTGAAAAATGGCTAATAGCTACTGACGAGTTCTGCAATGAAAATATAAGGTATTAGTTTGAAAAAACAGGCTAGGGCACTTAAAATATGTCGTGGTTCCAATGTCATCCATGTGATACCTCTAGGGTTGCGGGACAAATCCGGAGGTCTTCTTCTTAGTCCCTACTTTTCAATTACAAAGACGAGTCCACTTTCGAGTCAAACATGACACATCCTTAGGATGTTCCCCTATATAAGTTGCCAACACTTCTGCCCTTTATAGTGCTAAATAGGTGGAATATCGTAAGTAGTCAGGCATTAAAACTAAAAAAAAAAATGCTATTAAAAATGAAGTTATTGGAAAAATCTACCTCATCACAAACCATTACTCATGGTTTGCTAATTTTAAAGTTATTAGATATTGTTTTCATGTTGGTTGTTATGCACTTCCAGAATGTAGTAGTCGATATCTTTCAAACTAAAAATGAGTGCCATAGCATTTTTCCTACGTAGCTCATACTCATTGGTTCGAATCATGTTATCAGTTAATTCTTTCAACCAAGTATGACTTTTCAGATCATATAATAAGGCAACTTATGACTTTTAATTGTAAAGTTTCTTTACAGTAAAATTGAGTCATAATCAAATTATTACCATTAATAACAAAAAAAATCAACAAATTCGTTGGGTCTGATAAATACACTACTGGCCATTAAAATTGCTACACCAAGAGGGCAACATGCTACAGACGTGAAATTTATACGAAAGGAAGAAGGTGCTGTGATACGCAAATGATTAGCTTTTCAGCACATTCAGACAAAGCAGGCGCCAGTAGCGACGTCTACATTGTGTTTAAATGAGGAAATTGTTGAGCCGGTTCTCATACACAAATTGCATTTGAACTTTGTTGACTGGTGAAATATTGTTGTAATGCCTCGTGTAACAGGAGAAATGGTACCAGGACGTTTCTGACTTTGATGAAGGTAGAATTGTAGCGTAACGGGATTGCGGTTTACCTTATCGCAGTATTGCTGCTCGCGTCGGTTGAGATCCAATGACTGTTAGCAGAATATGGAATCGATGGGTTCAGGACGATAATACGGAACGCCATGCGGGATCTCAACGGCCACCTATAACTAGCAGCCGAGAAGACAGGCATATTATCCGCATGGCCGTAATGGATCGTGCAATCACGTCACGAGCCGTGAGTCAAAAAACGGTGTCGTTTGGAAGACAACAAGTGTCTGCACGAACAGTTCGACGACGTTTGCAGCAGCATTGACTCTCAGCTCGGATACCATGGCTGCGGCTTCCCTTGACGCTGCGTCATAGACAAGAGCGCCTTCAATGGTTTGATCAACGACGAACCTGGGCACACGAATGGCGAGACGTCATCTTTTCAGATGAATCCGTGTTCTGTGTACAGCATCATGATGATAGCATCAATGTTTGGCGGCATCGTGGTGAACGCACATTGGCAGCGTGCATTCGTCATCGTCATACTGGCCCATCACCTGGCGTGATGGTATGGGGTGCCATTGGATACAATTCTCGGTCACCTCTTGTTCGCATTATTTCAGCAGAATAATGCCCGACCGCATGTTGCCGGTATTGTACGGACCTTCCTTGATACGGAGCATGTTCGGCTGTTGCCCTGGCCAGCACGTTCTCCAGATCTTTCACCAATAGAAAACGTCTGGTCAATGGTTGCCGATTGACTGGCTCGTCACCAAACGCCAGTGACTACGGTTGATGAACTGTGGCATCGTATTGAAGCTGCATGGGCATTTGTACCTGTACATGCAATCCAATCTGTGTTGGACTCAATGCCCAGCCGTATAACTGCTGTTATTACTGCCAGAGGTGGTTGTTCTGGGTACTGATTTCTCAGGATCTATCCAGCCAAATATTTTGAAAATTTAATCACCTTTTATTTCTAGTATAATATATTTGTTCAATAAATATCATTTTGTTATCTGAATTTCTTCCTGGTGTAGCAATTCTAATGGCCAGTAGTGTAGTTGAAAGATGTATTTGCTTTCATGCTGCTGAATACCTTTAAACAAATAAATAATTAGTGTGCTATCTTTGGATCATTAAGAAATATTTTTGAGCATTCAGATTGGATAAAAAATATTATTTTTTTAAAAATAAAATCTAAGTTATTTTTCCTATACTTTCATTCGGTTTTAGCCATATTTAAATGATGAAATTGACTATACAAAGCATTTCTAAAAATTACACATTTTTTAAGAATTTTTACACTCTTCTCACTCAGCAAATATACACTATTTTTATATAATTTCTATATTATTTGCCTAAAATTTAAGAATTTAAATTATCCATTAATTGTGATCTAATATAAAGTATCTTTAAAACATTTGAGAATAGCGAGCTGTGTTGAAAAATTAATAGTATTGAAATACATCTTATTTTTCACAATAAAGTTGGAGAATTTCTTAAATTTGTCTTATTTTTAAATATTTCTAAGTATGAAGTTATTTCAATGACTTAATTTCTCGTAAATGTAAAAATA
>JAPDSC010134081.1:0-21917 GCA_026290005.1 Latrodectus geometricus
GTCATACTGGCCCATCACTTTGCGTGATGGTATGGGGTGCCATTGGATACACGTTTCGGTCACCTCTTGTTCGCATTGACGGTGCTTTGAACAGTGCACGTTACATTTCTGGTGGGTTACGACCCGTGGCTCTACCCTTTATTCGAGCCCTGCGAAACCCTACGTTTCAGCAGGATAATGCCCGACCGCATGTTGCCGGTATTGTACGGACCTTCCTTGATACGGAACATGTTCGGCTGTTGCTCTGGACAGCACGTTCTCCAGATCTTTCACCAGTAGAAAACGTCTGGTCAATGGTTGCCGAGCGACTGGCTCATCACCAATCGCCAGTCACTACGGTTGATGAACTGTGGCATCGTGTTGAAGCTGCATGGGCATCTGTACCTGTACATGCAATCCAATCTCTGTTTGACTCAATGCCCAGGCGTATAACTGCTGTTATTACTGCCAGAGGTGGTTGTTCTGGGTACTGATTTCTCAGGATCTATCCAGCCAAATTTTTTGAAAATTTAATCACTTGTTATTTCTAGTATAATATATTTGTCCAATAAATATCATTTTGTTACCTGCATTTCTTCCTGGTGTAGTAATTTTAATGTCCAGTAGTATATATTAAATACATTTTTAATACGAAATTATTGAAACATTGTTTTTTTTTTTTTTTTTTTTTTTTTTTTTTTTTTTTTTTTTTTTTTTGTCAATTTTAAGTTTTTTAGATAAAATTTCCTTTGGCTGGAAGGATTTTCTTACTCCTTGCATAATTAAAAAAAGAATTTAATATTTTTCCGTTTATTTGTCATTATAAAAGGAAAGACCAACAAAACCCATTATAAGGTATTTAAACATTATTTCTGTGCCTTTCGGAAGCATTTCTTATCATAATATTGACGTAAGGTACGTTGAAAATAGGAAATCTGGAAAACTTACATGTACACTTAAAAATCAGTAGCACCACGCTTTAAAAGTTTGTATCGATTAAGGTTGCCTAACGACAGGACAGGCGGCTTTTTAGAGGAAAGTGTTTCAGGTTGTATCTTGGATAGTTTTGAACCACTAGAAATGTTTCGCTTCTGGTCTGTGAGTGCTCGTCTATCGAGATCAGTGCTCGGAAATTTTGCATGTTTCCTCCTTTGCTAGTTTTCATTTCTTCGAGAAAAGAGAAACTGGCTAACTGTCAACAATATTTTAATCCGAAAAGTTTCATCCCGAAATCATCCATGTAAAAACTTGGGTATATAATGCATACCTATAATACTGGTGATTTCTAATTTGCTATACGTCGACTGTACTACCGAAATAATACAATCAACTGTCTTTGGCAAACTTTCATGCAAAACAACTTATGTCATAGATGTTAGTATGTTTCGAAGACACTTATACCGTTAGTGGCGCTGGGTCGAAGCCCCAACCAAGATAGGTAGCGTCCAGATACCAGATAACCAACAACCACTTGCTTTTGCCCAACGGCAGATGGTGCTACTTTCCAATCCTAAAATCATGATACGCACAAAGCCACAGTGAACTCAAGATAATAATATTTTTGACACATCGGCTGTCTAGCAGGCTAAGGCATTTGAACGGCATCCGCATGATTGCCCTCCGTGAGGTTGCTTCATACATAGTTGGCCTCGTGCACGTTTCACAAGGGAGGAAAGCCTGACAATTGAGTACGGAACATCCATCTCCCGTTGGTCAAAGCAGAGACTTTTTGCTCTGAAGAGCGCCGAATATAACAACTCTTGCGATAGAGAAGCTTCACCAGACACAACTATGATGGTAAATAAAATGACTTTTCGAGCACCTGCGATGGCTTATGCAAGCCATTGTGTAAAAATATTTAATAAACTTTCCCGGAAGATTTTCTTGTGAGGAAAGCTTATTTTGGGTATTTTGAATAAATTAACAACAGAATAAGGCAAATATACAATCTGAGAAACAAAATGTTTTTTTAAAAAAAATGGAAGTCTTTTAAACTGCGGTAAAGAGCATTTATCAATCAAAATTGGATGAAATCATATTTTATGAATATCTAATTATGCTCAATAGACTTCGATGATGAAAGAAGTCACCAATTCCTTTGGCTGCGATCATGTTTCTGTACTTAAAATAGAGCAGGTTTGAATAAAACAAGCTGTGTAAAATGATTCCTTTTCCACATCACCCAGGAGGTAGGAATCCAGATGCGTTTTTTTTATAGTGGTTTCGCCATAAGAGCCCTATTCCACTTTTACAAAACGAAAGTTGGTGTCATAGTATAATCGAAAGTCATAGTTGAGATTATTAATCTAAAAACTGTTGGAAATGTCTCAGAAGTCAATAAACCTTTCGAGATGTCTTTTTGTGTCAAGAGTTCATAGGTGACACAAATAAAAATGTTATCGATATTTAATTGTTTTAGCAAAAATAATTTCATATTTACGCTAACTATTTTTGTTAAATCACATAACATTTTCTTCAAATAATACTTGACGGCCATTTCCCATCGATGGTACAGATGTATTCTAGGAGCAATGTTCGTTTGGGGCTTTTTTAGTGCTTATAAATCGTATACATTTTCCCACTGTTATCCTTTACATAAAGTTATCCTTTACATAAGGTGTTGTTATTACAGTTAGTATTTTGGGAATATTATTCGATTTATTTCAATGCTGCCTATTATTTAATATGGGTTTTAATTAATGAAAAACAGTGAGATATGTGTTATATAATTTGCATGTTGAAGAGGCTATTTTGTATTACAATGAAACTTTTTTTTAAAAAATCTGACTCTCATTTTGTACGGAAAAGAAAATAATCAAAATTTAACTTGATGATTTCTTAAACAATTTTATTTTGTTTATTTCTAAAGTTTTTTTTTTTGAATTCCTTAGTTCTAAAGTAAATATTTATTGTAATAATAGTATATATTCTCTTTGCGTCTCAGATTCGACTAGTTGTTTCTCATTCAAAGAAACTACATAACATCAGCAAGACTTTGCTGTAAAAACGAACTCACCAAAAAATGGTTTTTATTTTTCTCAGATATCTATAACCATCAGAAAAAGGAAAATTTTGTGTAAATGTTTAGAAGAATTATACTCTATTAATTTTATTGCCAAATATTTGAAATTCCTGTATTCGATTGACTGTTAAATCAGGATAGTTCAAAACATAGTAAGACAATGATAGAAAAAGCTTATTCAAATATTGAAGAGTGAAATGGAGTAGCTGCATGTAAGTGTAACTATTTATATGATTATTTGCATTCAGTTTAGAAAGTTTTCATCAATAATGTTAAAAATTAAGCCTTTCCAAAATAAATAAATCAAAGAACATCAAATAAAACAAGAAAAACATACGTATATATATAAAATATAGGAATCTGAAAACTTTTATAAAATCTTTAAATAGATTATCTTAATATATTTCTAAACTATTTTTAACTATAATTAATTATTTTAAAATTTTTACTTCTCTCAAACAACTTTATGCATTGATTGATTTCAGCAGTATAAGGACAATCTGTAACTTGAGTAAATAATTAACAGAGAATGTATCTCAATTGTGATGGCGTGTCCATCATCTTCAATTATTGATGATATTACGTAAATGTCCATGATAAAAAGTTTTGATCATTTTCCGTGATGTCTACTGGATTTCCATCACGATATTTGACAAACTGTTTGTCATCACCCATGGTTAAAACTCATGTCGTCTTCCTTGATAGTGTAACAATGTCGTTACATTTAATAGTATAATAAAGTCGTCACCTTTGATAGTATAATAAAGTCATCACCTAAATGAAACTATAAATATCCGTCACCTTTTACGTGTAATAATTAGTCATCACCAGAGAAATAGTATAAAGTCATCCCCCATGATAATTTTCAGTTCTTAGACACCAGTGATATTTCTTTTAAATAATTCTTATTCCAATAAGTAAATTTCATAATGAGAATTACCACTATTCCGATATGTTCTCTCAATAATCACTGGGATATTCGACAAATTGGAAAGAACCAATTAATGATGTCATAATTTTTAGGCAAGTCGCACTCTTTCTAAAATAGTAAAGTTAAAAATGTCGCATCATGCAGTGGGTCATATTTCCTAAGCGGGTTTTCTTGCAATTTTCACTTACATTTGATAGATTATTATTAAATGCATTGTTCCTTTTTCATAACAGCAAATTATTGGCATTGTAAGTAATTTATTATTCGTAAATACAAAGAAGTAATTTTTTTTTTATCAAAACTAAGAGATTGTTTATTTTCCGAGTAAATGATGAGAAAAAATATTAAAAATTTTTTAACGAGAATACATAATAATTCTTTGAGATAATAATTATTATAATCACTTAGTAATAAAAAAATTTTCTTTGCTTATTAATATTTAAAAATGCTTGGAATATTTCTTTAAAATGTTTCTAATTTACTAAAATTATCAAAATTTCTTGAAAATTATTAAAGGATATATCTAAACATATAAAATCAAAGGGTAAAACATTTTCTATTTGTCACTTATTCCTTCAAAAATAAATTTTCAAATTCTCTAATTTGGTAAAAAACATGTAATTTTTAAAAATTGATTTTTTTTTATGTGTATTGAATATTTTTTAATTAAGTACTGTTTAAATTTTGAAAGCAAATTACCTGCAAAATAAACATTCTTGAATTAAATATTTTAAAATAAATTAGAGGTTCCCCTAAAATACGATAATTGATAAAATTTATGTCCATAATCAAAATTCTATTGAATATCGAAACACAGTTGAACCAAATCAGTTTCAAAATGTTTAACACACTAATAAAAAACCTAAAAATATGTTCAGAAATAGTTTGAAAAGGATGTAGAGGAACCAATGAACTAAGCGGAGTATAGTTTAAAAATTAACAGCAATAATTAATACATTAATTTTTAAAATACAAAAAATCGCAATACTGTAATGTTATTTCGATTAAGAAATTTAAAAATAGGGATTTGTCAAGGAGACAATTTAGTAAAAGTGTTGAATTGAAATTGGGTAATTAACATATTGATCTTAAAACAAGGAATTATTTTACATCCCAAATAACTTTTGTATGTTTTGTTTGTAATGGTTATTTTTCTACTCACCGTCATATGAATTTAAGATAAATATCTAATTTATTGTACTATTCGTTCGAAATTTGATGCGATTATTTCATTTTTGTTCAACAGGGTTTGTTTAAAGGCATAAGTTAACAGTGAGATGAGAATGCTCTAAGTAATTTTCAGCTATAGTGCTTTCTTTTGCAGTGTAACAAAATCATCGGAATAATAAATATGTATGTGTGTAAGTGCAGTATTAAATTTTTTATTTTCTTTTTTTAATCCTATGGCTGAAGAGGTTGCAGGTATTTAAAATTTATCACCTATTTTCAACTTCAATCCAGTTGATAAACATCTAAAGCTTTATAAATCCGTGAGGAAGAAATGTTTTGCTCGGCTTTGATGAGTCATTCAATCAACTAATGGATGGATACCTTAAAAAACCGAAATGTGGCCGAATATGTTCAGCTGTCAACCCTCGACAAAACTTTGGCTGTGTTGAAAAAATTTGCAACAAAATCCTTTATATAATGCACTAGAATATTTTGCTGGAATTTAAGTACCTAAGAATCAGCTTGAAGGTTTGTTATCAATATTGTTCAGAAGAAATAAAATGTCTTTTCTTAATAATGTGACATCAAATATTTTAACCAATTACATAAATATTTATAATACTTTTACTATACACCATATATTTCTTTGAATGCTGCAGAATGCCTTGGTTATCCAGAAAATAAAGAAAATTCAGTTTAAAATATGCGTAATACAATAGCATTTGGGAAAGAAAAACAATGTTACATGAAATTTTATATTCCCTTCTTTACCCATCCTTCAAATATGTATAGCATTTGCTGAGGAACTTCAGAAATTATATGTCCTTTTCTTGGATGCCGGCTTCTTGGGTCTGGTAAAATAATATGCATAATTTGCAACAAAAAAAAAATTGAAATAAATATTTAGGAAAATTCTGAAAAAATGTTTCTTGCGAGATTCTATGAAAATTACGATATGATGTCAAAACCAAGTTATAATGAAAGTTTTCAGAAAGATGTGGTGTTTTCGTCGACGTCCTTCACATTGTTCCTGTAGTTCAAGAATTTGTTGGATTCATTCGGATGAGAAACTTTCCATAGTTCGGATCCTTCTTCTAGTGATGATCAATATTTTTATTATGTTGAAAGAATTTCTATGCGATAATCTTTTTAAAACGATAGAATTGAAATATGCAGTGGAGTTGAAGACTACTTATATAACTGGAACGCGTGAGCATTTTTTGTTGAAAATGATTTTGCAGAGAAGTAAAATAAGCCTTACATGTGGAATAAAATTGACATTCAGAACCAAATGTGTTTTCTTTGTTTATTATAACTAAATGGTCTCCACTTTCTGGAAAATGTGTTGAAATTCTCTCTATTCAGTTAAATTTCACTGGTTTATTGAAATGTTACAAAAAATGTTTATGAGAATATTTTCAACAAAACAATACGTTAATAAGTTTCAAAACCATTAAGAAGTAATTGTGAAGGGCAGTAATTGTGTTTCGATTATTTGAAAATAATAACAAAAAATTTAAACCTACTGAGTCTAAAATCTCATAATCAATGTAAGCTCTCGCATTGGTTAATCCTAAGAATATGCCTGTCTCTTGTGTGTGGTATTTTACACGACGAATGCTAAAGTACATTAAGGAGGTGTCAAAAAATTAAATCTTTCAACGATATAAGTTTATTAATTTCAAGAAATTAATTTTGTAATGATATGTCACAACTTTTAATCTTACTGAATGTTAAAAATAAGCTTTCCTATAATTACCTATACATCAGGTTATCATATGCAAATTTATATTTAAAATTACATGGTGTTTTCAAATACAAATCAATTTTTTTTTTTCATTTTTCTACAATAAAATAATTTTTAAAATATTCTTCTTCTGTATAAGGAATTATTAGACAGTAGTTTGAATTTATGAAACCTCAGGTTGAATACTGAAATATCTGATCATAATATTTATTTATTGAAATTGCGAAGTGTAGAAAATAATAGTACTTACGTATTAACGCCAACACAGCAGAATTTGCGTAATTCACCAATAAAAAGCAATTTTGTTGTTCGCATGTAGTTATCTTTTGGATTAATTTTTGCCTTCTTGTTTGCTGATTTTTGACTCTATTTTTTAGTACTACGAAAGTGGGTCTTTGGGATTTGCCAAAAACAGAAGAAGATGCAATTTATTTTTTCAGGAGCGAAAGAGTTTACCAAAAAACGAAAATGTACTGATTCGCATTGTAAGAAACTTTATTTTGGTAAACGTTCGTTTTGGTAATGTAATCTAAGACTGTGTGATCAGCAAGTTGAACTTAGGAAGGACAAAAGGTTTGAAGGAAAACAGTTAAAAGAATGTGGGGCAGTGCCAATTGGAGGAATAAGAGATATAGAGGAACAGCGAGACATTATTTAGAATCCCATTTAACATAGTTCATATGGGACCGCATTAGGTCAAAGAAAATAGAAACTGTTTTAAATCTATGTTTGACTCTATATTGGTCCATTTTCTACCAAAATCAATTCACTATTTTGATTTTAAATAAAGTCTTGTTTTGATTCTTAAAAGTGTTTCATTTTACATAAAGTGTTTTAATTTATCATTTGCCAAACAAATTTTATGTGTTGATTGGCGACACTTAAAACTGCCAAATCTGCACCTGCGGTGGCGTTAATAATAAATACCGAAATTATTTATATCGGAACAATAAGACTTAATTAAAAAAATTGTTTAGAACAAAAAGGCATCTCCTTGGATTAAACTTATAAATGTTATATCACATCCTCCATTTGCGTAAAATATTGTTCAAAAAGTTCAAAAGAAATCTGCCTTAAATGAATTAGTACTATTTAACGTATTAAGAGAACAAATTAAAAAATTCTAACTATTTTCATTATTTTTTTTTAATAAATGAAGAAATTTAGCTTTAAATTAATTTTAATTTAGTCTAATTTTAATGAGTTATTTTTCTATTAAAAATTATTCATTAAACATGCTTGCATAAGGAAAATACAAATTCATAATCGTGTTATATTTTTTAAAAGTGGAAAAGATTTAATGTAAGGCATCATTTTAAATTTTTTGATTTATCAGTGTATTTTTAAAAATTATGCAACATCAAATGGGAAATGTGAGCAACTTATTGTGTGCTTTTTAAACCTATTTGAATCATCTCTCTGTATTCTACTCCTATATATTTGTTATGAAAAGTTTTAAAAATATGGATAATTTAACATATTTTATTTGAAATACTTCCATTACTTATCTCTCTAACATTAAATCATGTATACTCTATTAAAAGATATTTTTGCAAGCATAAAGGATTTTTATTGTGTGAAAGTTTTTAAAAACTTATGTTGATGATTTCAAAGGAATAAGTGACATAATTGGGGCCTCAAACTATTAATATCAAAGATTTAAATATATATACATAATGATAACATTTTGTTTACAACTTAGTTAAAGCTATATGGAAACACAAGTTATGATAAAATTTGAAATATTTGAAAAATGAAGAATTTAGATGCGTTATATTAAAATTATTAATTATATATAGTTACTATTAATTTATAATTTCATTATTTACATTAAACATAAAACACTTTTTACCTCTATAGTGGAACTGTATCATCCATGCCCTGCTGTTGACAATCGGCAATGTGTGACGCCTGCCAATCTTATTCTAAAGAGAGAAAAAGAATGTTACTATAAATTAAAAAAAAACAGAAGTAATGTTCAAACATTTTAACATTTTTCAAACAGTCAAAGCAGTATTTCTTAAAAAAAATTTTCGATGGATTTTTTCAGATTCTTTTGGAGAGCCATCTTATTATATGTGACTATACAGTAGGAAATTTGTGACAATTCTGAAGAAACTACTGAGGAGTATTGTATAAAAAAATGCAGACGGGTGAAACATTCCGTAAATTGAGATGATTCGCTTGCCAGTAGAAATGCTCATTTTGCCAGCAACGGCTAAATTACGAAAAATTGATGAGGTAAGTATGCTTAGGTACAGAAAATCTTAAAACATAAATACCTACTCTTACCTCATCATTTTAAGTTTTAATTTAACAGTTTTACTGTGGGAAAGTTTTTTAGGCCATCTAAAGATCAACAGCAGAAATAAAACACCCTTGTTTATTGCTTCGTGTTCCAAAGTCGATGTTTGATTTTCTGCCACCTAATTGGTGATCACAGTGATGTGAAAGAGACTTCCCTTAAAATATCATGCCATTTAATATTTCTATTTACTCTGCTATGGAATGTCGAAGAAAATGATCAAAGTCGACTTCGTAACTTGAACATAAGTCAAATTATTGAAACTTTTGTTGAGGGGGGTGTAATATATTGGAAAACATCAAATTCATTTACTTCCCTCTACTTCTATGAACATGTTTCACATATTAGCAGGCAATTTTCACAGCACTTTGTGACAATGTTGTCAAATTGTCATGTGGATATGTATTGATTATATACGGAGCCTTATAAATATTTCCATATTTAGTTAAATATCTTTTGCATTACATGAATCCTAGTTTCTTTAAATTTGAGTTTTTTTTTTCCCTCTAAATATAAAAATAGCGCCAATTTAGATAATTAAGTGTGAGGTGACATCTAAGCTTTTTTAAGGAATCGAATTCATTACTTTTTGAACAGAAAATCTGATTTCTGAAACTTCATCCATCAGTTCTGATTAACAATTACGGATAAGAGCATTGCAGGGCACCTACTTGTGAGCTGATTCGAAACCAAATCCATTGCATAAGATGAAAAAGATACTCTATAAATCACTCAAGTTTTTACTTTCCTATTAATTTGTATTTCTTATATCTAAATCCAATGAATAATTTAAATATATGTCCTGACTTTAATCTACTATAAATATATTATAATATAATTATAAGACAAAATATGAACAGATTAAGTAACAGGTCCCTTAAAATTTTATTATTTTTCCTAAAGTACCTACATAACTTTAGATTGTTTACTTACATCTGTAAAGGAAAGATCATCTTGCCTGACCTGTTGCAGTTCGGGAAGGAAGTCAGCCGCTGCAAACGGTGTGTTTGCTTGACCATCCCCTCCATCCTCTTCTGCCGGAATGGAATTCTGGCGAGGATGAGAGGGAACGGCTGATCTGCATCCCTCTCTGCGCTTTCGTTGATTCCCTCTTCTTGCTTCATCTGGGAAGGCTCAGGATTTAAGTCAACTACCGCAGTGCTTGCCTGACCACCTTCTCCCTCCTCTTTTGCCGGAAGGGGACTCTGGCGAGGAGAAGAGAGGATGGCCAATGGCTGACTCTTATCCTGGTCTATCCCCTCGAAGTCCTCTTCCTCGGACAGCCGGGTGAATTTTTTCCGGTCCTTCATCCTGGGTCTGAAAGAAACAAAAGAAAACAAACACATGCATGTAGTAAAATATTAAGAACCATGGGAATTTAAAGCTGCTCCCACTGCGCAAAGAGCTCTTCAACTGCAAGAAGAAAAAAACATATTAGGCATGAAATAAATTAGTAAATTTATTCTGAAAGAGACTACCTTTAATTACTCTGTAAATATCCCAAGCATTTAATATTTGAAAGAAGTCAAGTTTTCCAGTAATTTAGTTTCTTATATAAGTAAGAAATAATGTAAGAGATAATATCAAAGAATGGTTTCCAAAAATGATTTTAAGTTTTATTTTAAGTATCTATTATATATGATGAGACTATATAACATTGGTTGGGTTCTAGCTGAGTCAACATCCTTGACGCGAATAATTTTGGTTGGCGATAAATTTCTCTAGTTTTGGTAATCCTACTTTGATGGATAAACTTAACTATTCCTGGTATTCTTATTTCGTCACTTTGTTCTGCCTTGGTGCTGTTTTTCATCTATGGTGTGGGCTCTCTTGGAATTTTGTGTATAATATTAAGTGAATCCCTCTGAAGCCATGAAACTTTTCATTGAAAATATAAAATATGGTAACTATTGTTAAATTTTACTGCATGATACAAAAGAAACATAAAAATTTAGATAAATTGTTTACCGTGATTAAAAAGGAAGAAAAAATTCTACATTTCTTCAAGAAACCGAACACATCACCGTACCATAAAATGATATATGAAAAATCACTTTTTTCCGGTGATTAAATCTAGTTTAAATTTATGTGTGAAATATCATTTTATAAATTTATGTTATTATTATATTGATCTCAAGTTTCTTCTCTGATTAATATGCAACTTTTTGTAATGAATTCAAATTTTACAACGATGAAACAAACCAAGCCTAAAAAATGTTTACCCTTCTTCTGACGCGTATTTTTTCCTGGGATTTCTTTGAACTTTGAAATATGACACAAATATTATTATTAACTAATATTATAAAATGATATCCTACCATGTACTTTTATTGTAATGATGGCAAATGAAAGTTATGTTTGGAAAAAAACTTACAGTTAGTGAAATCGAAAGATTTAGATAACAATGTAGAAATATTTTTCTGGTGCAAAACTAATCTCTGAACTACTTTGATATACCCCCCCCCCAAATCAGAAATTTGGCGACGTTTTTCCCTCACCAACCATAATACCTGTTTTTGGCGCCTTTTTTACTCGCCAAGATGGATTCTCGCTAAATACAAATAATTAATACATAAAAAACTTTAAAAAAAAACTCAGAAAATGGTACAAAATTCAAGAAAATACTAAATTTGGCAACAGCAAAAACCTTAAAGCTGAAAAAACCTAAATTGGTAACACCAAAATAAGAAACAGTAACCCTAAAAAGTCCGTAGGGAGTGCCAGATTTGGCGCGTAATTTTTTTTTGGGGGGGGGGTATATCAAAGTTGTTCCCTAATCTCTTGTAATTTACTGCTTTAAATGTTTTGGAAAAAGAATGAATTCCAAATGTGAATATTTATAATCTCTCAATTAACATTTGTGTCTGGTTTTAATAAAAATGGAAACTGGGGTCTTCATCTTTTTCATACATATCAGATATTGAAAGTGCTGACAAAATCCTTATTGTTTATAAAATAAAAACTTTCACATAGGATTTTGCGATTAATAGTTCTATTTTTCACATTTAAAAACTTCAACCAAGACAGCACGAACAATTTTAAATCTTTTTGAGAGAGAATTTATTCCATATTTTGTTATTTCAAAAAGTAAAAAATTGTCAGTACTTACTATTTTGTGATTGTATGTGTGGTGTTTACCATGACAAAATATCTGTATCTGATGGAATCAAATATTGAGATTGTTGAATTGAATACCTGAGTCTGGATGTACAGGTATTCAATTCAACTGTCATGTACAGGTAGTCAAACATGTACAGGTATTCAATTCACTTACAACTGTCAAGACCTTAAATACCATTTAAGTTTGAACATAAATACGTACACAATGTGCTAAATTTGGTTTCTAGTATTATGGTCAATTATTAAAGTATTATAAAGGGACAAAAGTAAGGTTACGTAAGAAATTTTGAAAATCTAGAAATATTAAATATATAATATTTTGTACTTATATCTTCCTTAGTAGTCCATTAGTATTTTGAATAAATGTGCAGGAATGTGTTTTAATGAATTTTTCCTTAATGTTTTCAGCGTTTCCCAACATGCAGTTAAAGCAGACTTCATTTCCTTTGTGACCATAACATCTTTCATAGGCCTACCACATCAGGTCTAGTTTTAAAATAAAAGAACGCATGGCGTAACTTCGTGGAAAGCATTGCTCTATGGCGCAAATTACATTCAGCAGGTCATTTTGACGAAATCTTCTAGAAATATTTTCTTGCTATTCTTACGTAGCAGAAGATGTATTTCAGAAGTCTTAAAGTCTTTTTTATTTACTTTGAAAAGAAACTAAATCAAATTTTATGACAAAGTTTTGCTGTTACAATCTGGGAAGGAATTTAAAATGGTCTAACAGTTTGGTAAACAGGATAAATACAGATATTAGGTGCACCAATGGCCATAGAAATCAATATTTTATACTGATAAGACTATTTAGCTCTTCAATTTAACGAAAATAATCGTCAGTATATTGTGAATGGTTGTTCTGAGAAAAACTATATTTAGGCTAATTTGCATAATAAAGATATTTCAAATTTGAGCCCATTCGGTTAAATTGCGGTTTAGGTCCCCTTCATCTCCAACTCGCGAATTTGAAGCGCTTTTTCGCGCATGCTCATTAATTACTCTTTTGTTTTAGCCTCTTCATTGGTCACTAATTAAGTTTCACTTTGAAATAGTGGTATCGGCGTTTTTGAAAACGCGCCAAGCAGGGGACCCAAAGCACATTTTCACTGTCCAATCTTATTTTTATAAAGAAGTTTAGACAAAATAGTTGTTCATTGCAATTTATAAAAAGAATTGGAGCAACTTTGATATACCCCCCCAAAAATTAAGCGCCAAATACGGACTTTTTGGGGTTGCTGTGTTTCTTATTTTGGTGTTACCAATTTAGATTTTTTCAGCTTTTAGGTTTTTGCTGATGTCAAATTTAGTATTTTCTTGTATTTTGTACCATTTTTTGAGTTTTTTTTAAAGTTTTTTTGTTATTAATTATTTGTATTTAGCGAGAATCCATTTGGGCGAGGAAAAAAAAGCACCAAAAACAGGTATTTTGTTTGGCGAGAGTAAAAAGTCGCCAAATTTCCGATTTGGGGGGTATATCAAAGTAGTTCCAAAGAATTGTTCTTTGTCAAATGCTAAATCACATGAAACTTTATTCAGTATGTATACGTTTTAATTAACTATTTCAATCCATTCGGTTTAAAATGTCTTGTTTTAGCTTAAAATATAGATATATTAATATACTAAGCGAAGCATTAACTAGGCTTAATCAGCGTGAAATGTAACTGCTGTTCAAAATCGATTTCCACTTGTTAAAGTCAATAATCTTAGAGAAAGAATAATCCTTTCTGTTAGATTTCATTTTTAGTTTTGAAGCTTTGTAGCAAACTATCTTATACAGTTTTACCGAAACTTTCTCCTATATTGTATTTAAAATATAAGTTTTGCGCAGTGGAGAAATTATCATCGCCGTATTTTTTATTTTCATGGGAGAATTAATGTAAATGAAAATCCAGAAATTTAGAAAGTGTAACGCACAGAATCTGTGTTCAAGAAAATAAAGATCAAAAAGATTAAATGCCTGTATTTAATCACATTAATTTTCTATAAAAATGGATTCACTCGCACAACTTCAAAAAATTCCATTGCAGATTGTATTAAAATGTAAATAAATTGTTATTATGGATATTACTTGAAAAAAATTGTGGTGCCTGACTTACGCCATTTTTATAAAATTATATAAAAAAGAAGAAAATTCAATTTAAAATACAAAGTTGTTATAATATTTTTCAGACTCGAGACAAGTTTTCACGTCCACAAGTTAGATATGCTATTGTACGAGATTAGATTGCTGATGATTATAAAATCAAAATAGAGAATTCTATTAAATTGTTTTTAAAGTGTTATTAAATTGTTTTAAAACTAATATTGTTTTATTTTTAAGGAAAAATATTCTTCTGCTAATAATTTAGCAAAAATAGTGGCTATTCCAGGTATGTTATTTTATTCAAATATATGTGGTTTATTAATTCCTAATGTTGTCTCCAGTTCTAAAGGAAATAAATTTAAAAATGTGTCTGAAGGAAATAGTTTTTAAAAGTTTTGAATCTCTTGTCTAATAGCGTTAATTTTACCAAATTTGCTAAGATAGCTAGATGTCATTTAGATGTCACTAGTTAAATCGATTTAAATTTACGTATCAGTAAATAATTATTAATAAAAACATTTATTAATTTCACCAACATCACCAACCACTTAATTTCAAAGATAAGCAATTTTTATGGGTAAGCTAACTTTACATTCTTAAATGCAAGAAGGAAATAGGCAAATTATTTTAATATGTGTTTAACATAGTATTAAACATCAAGATATACCAGAAAACAACGAATGTGTTACACTTACATAGTTCTTCTAATCCACTTCATCAACTTCACCATATCTGAAAAATACACTAGAAAACAAGTTAGAATAAATTAAAAACACTTTTAAGTAATGAAATCACTAGAAAAACTTTAAATATTACTTTAATCAAGAGCTTGCAGAAATTCAACCTTACAACTTGAAATTTCACCTTCAAATGAACGACAGAGCTATGCTTACGCCTTACCTGGTACTCTACAACAATGCAAACTTGCAACAATGAAATTTTTCATTGTTTAAAAATTTCCACGTTCATTTGATCTCGAGCTCTCGAGTTTGAAGGTTGAACTTTTTCGAGCTCCTGCTAAGCCTAACTTGGGATACCATGCATTTAATTTTGATTTCGAATGATGAGAACAAATTAGCGAGGTCTTTGCCTTATTTGTGAATTTTCTCATCATTCGTCATTTACAAAATATATTGTATTAGTTTTAAAATTTTTTTCTTTAAATTCTAACTTCTCCGCATAACATTTTGCACAAAATATAAAGCTTAGAATGCAAAACTGTGGTTTAACATAATCTAAAACTTTAATATATTACCTAATGCATGATTAAATAAAAATATAATGTATATATGCCAAAAAATATAAAATCAGAATTAATTAATTTTTTCTGACCAATATTTAATAATTTTAAATTTGGAATAGGATAATCAAACACCATCTACTTGTATTTTTGAAAGATTGAAATTGTTGTTTTGAATGTATTATATCTGAATTTCCAGTTACTGATGTGTGAAATTATATTATTTAATGTCGTACATGAAAAATAACATATATGAAAAAAATTCTTAGCATCTTTGTTGATAAAGGAATTTAATTAATACTGTAGCATCAAACTACTTAAAAACAAAATGTTAGCTAAAAGACTCTGCCAAATCCGCCAAATGTCACGTTTATAAACAAGATGTAGGAACTCTGCGTCTTTAGATTAAATGTGTTTTAAAGGATTGCATTTATACATATAATTATAAAAATTGATTATGATTTAAATAATATATATTGACACCAGACATTAAAAAGGAAGCAAATACCTTTATCGTCACTAATTATTTAAAATATTTTAACCGTAATTAATTCGCCAATATTATTATTTTTTATAGGATTCTTTCTCCAATAATATTTATTCCCATTTTGTGATAACGTTTCTGATAGCAAATTTCTATTGCATCAAAGCTTATAACCAAATGCTTTTCAACCATAATCATGCGCCGAGGCACACACCTGAGTTAGCACCCAATTAAAATTTTAACACTACATAAGGAAAAGCTGACAAATAACCATCAGCAAAATGTTAGTTGAAAGCCTATCGGTTCCCGGCAGTTTCAGTCCACCACAATTTATTTTTTGCTTGATTTATATGGCAAATATTTTTTCATAGTATTTAGAAGCAACAAACACACTTTGTCAGAAAATTTTCATTAATTACGGATAAAATTCTTTGCCTATCCTTATATATGTACATATATATACATATATAAAGATAGGTATATATGTACAAAAGATTAACAAAGAAAAGATATCAAAATATATTATATTATATAATTTTATATAATATATATAATATATATGTATATAATATAATTTTGACATCTTTTCATTGTTTTATTCATCAAATGAAATGAATCATTTATTTCTTCGACAAATGTTTTCTGTGTGTTGAAAATTTTTTGCATACTTCATTCGCAACATGAATTCTAATTTGAAATTTTCATTTTCTACATTAAGTTACATCACGCATTTATTTTTTCACAGATGTTTGTGTATGCTTTCCAGTTTTGGCTTCTTTCATTCGTTAGAGTATAAAAAAATGTATATATTTTTGTTACGCAATTACATCAATCATTTATTTTCTCACCAAATTTTTACTTACCTCGCTAATATTTGGCAATATATCATAAAACGAATTTGGGTACTTTTCAAAATAAAACACAAATCATCGTATTTATTTTCAATAAAGTGTCTTTAGTTTTAAAAATGGTGTGGACATGTAATTACTTTGAATTTAGTAAATTATTTTGCTGATTGCTCTCATCTCCTGGAAACTCAGATTTATGTATGTTCAAAAGATTTACTGAAATTATAGGAAATTTTCTGCTCTTTCACTTAAACCTAATCTCTTAAAAATTTATTTTAATATATATATATATATATATATATATATATATATATATATATATATATACGACTGTTGGATTAAGTGCTTTGGAATTTTAGAAGTTTTCTCCTTGGCGATAAGTATAAGAAATCCTCTTTTAAGACATAATATGGCGTATTTTCAAATATATTATAATGGCCTCCGACTCTGAACTAAATTTGTTATTGCAGTGCAAGTAGCTTAAATGTTCTATTTTTAGGTTGAATTATTATCATTTAGTATGTTTATATGTAATATTGATTTCTTGATAATTCCTAGATTAACGTTATATATTTTAGGTGTATAATTGTCTTCCATGCTAGTGTTGTCAGCAACAATATCGTATGTCTTTTTCGACTTTTTGTCCCTCACATGAGCATATATATATTCATTAAGATGGAATATATATATGAACTTTTCGTTTTTAATTATATCAGTAGAACAGTGTTTTCTTTTTCGTTTTTTGAGAAATAGCTTTACTAAAATCATCATTGGCCTATCACTTTTACATGACGTTTTGAGTTCTTAATTTTTTTATTATTTTAAATAACTGTTGAATACTGTAATAAAAAAAAACGTCTAATTCTCCTCGTTAATTGAAAGTTAAAAATGAAATAGTTGTTTTTCTTTTTGTGTTCTATTTTCCACTAGATAATCTTCCATGGTTGATATTTATGTGGCTGAAAAATTGGAAGAGTATTTCTACAAGCCAAAACTGCTAAGTTTTTAACAAAATTAAATTTCGTTAAACCGTCTTCATAGTACATAACAAATATGCAAATTTGATGATGGTTTTAATAAGATAATGTTGAACTCTTGTCGTTTTTGTATGAAAAAGAATACCAATTCTCGTTTTTAATTGAAGTTCAGAGGTATTCAATTCATCATCAAACCTCGAGCTTTTTTCTACATTGAAAATATGTGATGAAACTTTGCGTAGAAGCTATATGAGCCAGTGAAATTGTTTCGCAAATAATCAGGAACCAGTAAAACTGGTTGATCATGGTTTTAAGTTGCTGATACTGTGAGTATATACAAATGAAACAAAAGATGAGGTATTCAATTTTCCTTCTGTTCTTCTTTTTCTAATTATAAAACTTGACACTGTAGAAGCTGTGTGCACCGCCAACTTCAGATGGCGTATATCGGATTTATGTCAAATTGTTTTCGATCCCCCCCCCCTTCTTAACAAAATAATCTGGCTATTAGCAGGCACTCACCGCTTCAGAAAGAAGAAATTGAATTAATAGATTAAGGTCTTGCTTATTTGGATTAGGATAACGGGAAGTTGAATTGCTCTTTTCCATGCGATTACGCAATTTGTTCAGGAATCCAAACTTGCGACTGATCGATAAAGCATATTCTTACATTTTGTGCCACCCACCCTGTCTAGTAGTTAGCTTATCTGACTACGGATTGGGAGAACCTGGGCTCGAATCCCGGCTCAGGCATGGATGTACTTACTCTTTCTCTGTGTTTCTCGTCCTTTCCTGAGGTGATGGATTGATATGCCCCGCCCTATAAACGGTTTTGTGGTGGTGAGACGTGGGTAATGCTACTCACCTCCATGACTTGGCTCACAGGTGCACACCGGGTTACGATAAATGAGTAGCAGTCATCGGCCTTGTTGTGGCGAAGGGTGTTGAACCCAAGTGCCAGCCGTTGGAAAAAAAATTCTTACATTTTATAAACTACGTTAATGGGTATGCTGTTGATCACTTATTTTAGTGAAAACATATGTTACGATGGATTCAGAATTTTTAAAAATGGGAATGTTTCAATCAGTAAACATTGGATAAAAGTAAAACTTTTATGAAAATATTAACAGTGACTCCAAGAGAGGACAAATTCGATAAACTAATGGAAAAATATACACTGTTTTTCATTGACAGCTGCAAAATTAATCACGGAACTTTTCTGCTGATCTATGTTTGGGAAAGATTAGTGTTTACTTATACATTTGGTACGAAGCTTGAAATAGTGTCACAAGAAACCTTTGTATAAGAAAAAAACATACTGCTCCCTTGGCTCCATTCTATATGAGAGTATTTAATAAAGAGAATAAAATATAATCCCGGTAGTTATAGTTTGTTAGTGAAAAGTTAAAAACTTCCTTGCGCCATTCCTAATGTAAGAATTTTGTGGTAGATGCAAATGATTTTCATCCTCATGCCATATTTTCAATGTTTTGCCTTCGCGGAGTTCCGTTGCTTTTTTATTCGTTTAATCTTATAGGTATGCTCCAATGATTTAGAATAATCCTTTTGATGTAATTGATTGTTGCGATTATATTACATAAGGTACTCTTCGGTCTTTCAGCACATCATGGAATACTTGGAATATTTATTTATTAATCAATATTTTTGTACCGTAAAATTATGAAATTTTTTGAATAAAAATTTACTTTTATTTACTTGAAGAAGTGTCTTACACTTCTGTTTCAGGAGTAACCTGCGAAAGAGTTGTCACCATTGTCCTGATCGTTTGTGTGTGTTTGGTCAGTTTTTCAGTTTGAATACTATGGAATTCTTTCATTCGTTATGGAACGATATGAAAGTGCTGACAGAGTCCGTATTATTTAATTTATAGTTTGCAGCGCATTGAGTTTCTGGATAAATTAATTAAAGGGGTAAAGAAAACGAGAATTTTGGATTAGAAAAAAACTTCTACGAACGAAATTGAAGTTCGCAAGTGGTATCGCTTAACAAATGCAACTATTGCAGAGCTATTGTGTAAAATCGAGGATTTAGAGCCAAACACTTATCTAAATAACGATCTAAATCCCTTTGAGCAATTCTTAATTGCTTTGATTTTTTTCTACTAAAGCTCATCAGCTCGTAATTGGAGATTTGGCTCTAGTAAGCCAGTCAACAATTTGTAGAGGGATCTGTAGAGTAAGCAAAGCTGTTGCTTCTTTGCTATACATTAGAATGCCGCACACAGAAAAAGAAAGTTCAAGGGTTCTATTTTATGTAATTTGCATTAATGTACTTCACTAATTGTCTCAGACATATCGATCTAATCTCCTAGTAAAGCTATTTGATTTTGTACAACAGATTTAGATTTTTGTATATGCATGATGATATGGCTGATGAAATAAGATACCAAGTGGGATTATTTTCTGATAATGATATAATTTGTTAGTAAAATTAATTCATATTTGTCTCTTAGATCATTGTAATTAAATAAACTTTTAATTTAGAATTTTTTTTAATAATTATATTTCCTTACAGATAAATGAGAAGTTTTTTCGAATCGCACAATTCCCAGCATGACTGGAAGCATTGATTGCACGCATGTATCAATACTTTGTCCTGAGGTAATTGATTCAGAATATTTTCGCCACAGAAAAGGCACACATTCTATTAATGTGCAAACTGTTGTGTCAATAGATTTATGTAATCAAGATTTTGTGGCAAGACAGCCGGGGTCCGGCTTTAAACTTAATGTCACTAGAGCCATAATTCATAGAAAGAACTATTTTTTTACCATTTTAAATTCCAAAAACAAAATCGAAATTTCTTTTCCCTCTAATAATCCAAGACCGTTTTTCATATCCTCTGTTTTGGGCTGAATATAATTTACGCTTTTTTTTCTATTATATGAGATTCTTCAGTTTTGAACTTTCTTATTTGTTGATGTTCCAATTGGACTCCCATTTCAATAAAAACGATATTTGAATATTAAATATGCAATTTGGGACCAATTTAGAGCTATTTCTTTATTTTTTTAGACAGTCTTTTCCTACAAATAGGTCAAACGGCATAATATCATCATTTAAATTGAATATGTCAAGTATTGCGCTGACGTCGTAGATTTTTAATTCCACTTGACTTTTCCCAAGAGTGAAAGCATATCCCGCGGCAAAGTGAAATCCAAACTATTTTCTCCTGCGAAGGTTGAGGATTTAATACTTATTATTTGAATAAGCAGACGTCGACAAGCATAAATGTTCTTTTCCTCATTTTTTATTAAACATTAACAAAGTCGATAAAATGCAAATTATATTAAAGGATTATCGTAATTGCAGCGAGTAAATTAAATTTGCGTAGAAAGCGAAATAAAAGAGCAAACGCTACGAAAAGCGCGTTTCCTCTTTGTCCGAAGTCTGAAACGGAGTGTATATAATTAAAAAGCAGTTCAAGTCAGTAGCTGCCGGAGGGGCCACCTGCTGAGTCTTACTAACTCCGCCGCCGCGAATTCTGCTGCTCCTTTTTGAGGGCCTCTTTGAATGCGTAATGATGGTTGCTGCACTTCTTTACTAAATTATACTCCCTTATATACATCGGATTCTCAGAAATATTTATTTTTGTTTCTTTTTATAATAGCAATAAAAGGGGAAAGGTTTTCAACGTTCGACTTCAAACTATTATTATCTTTGTTTTTAGAACAATTCCGTTGGGTATGTCTAGTGTCAACACTCTCTGCAAGGTTTCTTTCTTTTGAACGGTCTTTAGATATATTCCCATAATCACTACAGTTGAAACATTTAATGCTGTTTATATTACATTGAGAGCTAAAATACGTGTTTATTTTTTAGAATAAAAACACTAATTCTCAGGGAACCCTTTAAATTCACGGGTTTCTCTTACTTCATTTTTAAAATTTTCATTTTTGCAGCTATCATTGCTTACACAATAATCAAAATTAAATCTATTCGCAATAAATTTCACATTTCAACACAAGATTTCATTCCGACACTTTAC
>JAPDSC010134094.1:0-10820 GCA_026290005.1 Latrodectus geometricus
ATATATAAATTTTGGGAGATCATAATAAATGCATGAGAATGTATTTGAACGAAGAAAACAATTAGTTCAAATTTTCTTTACCAGAGGTATTTTTAAGGAGCTACATTTTTACGACACGTGCCTTATTGAGATTTTATCACCTATTTATCCATGAATTACCCTAACACAATAATCCATACTCATTAAACTAAGCAATCTATAAAGTGAACTAAACACACATAAGACCTTTTTCAATGGCATCTTACAGAAACTTTTTAGATGATTCCTATCAACAAAAGCTTACAAAAATGACCAATGTTAATAAATACTGAGTAAAATAGTACTATAAAATAATTTATATTAATTTTTTTTAAATCGCAATTTTTCCTCCAAAGCAAGATATATAACTTTCGTTAAAGCTAAGGCTACTAATTCAGGATAAATTTAAACAACTTAGAAAAAAAATAATTATGGATTACTAAAAATTATATATGTAAGGAACCGATAATCCATCGATTCCTTACAAATATAATTTTTAGTAACCTAGTAAAACATCTTTGACTTATACTATTTGGTCTTGATGTTACAAGTATTTTTGACGAGTATAACTCCTTACTTGAGATTGCATATTAAGTTAGTTTTCTGCCATAATCTTAACATTGTTATTATTTGGCATTTGATTAGAATAATAAAATTGAATATAGGTAAAAACAATCCAAGAAACAACTTATAAAAAATATCAGAAGAAATGCAGTACAAACCAATATCATGATCTTAGGAACCTAGGCTTATCGCATTGAAGAATTAAATTGCAGCACATATGCCAGAAAAGTCGATATTTGAATTTATCAAAATAAAAATGTGATTGTGGGAACAAGCTGTTTTGACGAAAACGATATGAAGATATTTGAAATCGGTTTGTATCAGGGGACCCTGTGACAAAACTAACTTTATTCAAAACCAGTAGTTGGTAGAGCCTAGATGAATGGCAATTACAGAGTGAATCCTCCGGGGGCATACTGTCCACAAATCTTTGTATTACAGCTAGTGGTATTGTCTTCCACTCGGCTCGGAGTAAACAAACAGATTCCTTCACCTATTTTGGACGGGTAGTGCACCCCATAATTCAGCGATCCAACTCGTTCCAGAGGTTCTCGATAGGGTTCAGGTCTGGGCCCTGGGCAAACCAATCTATTCGATGGAACTCCATTGGCACCATTCCAGGCCTTGGTTAACTTCGAAACATGACAACTGGCATTGTCCCCCTGAAAGTAACAAGGGTAAAACCCGTAAAACTGCCACAACCTAGGAAGAACATTTTCATCCAAAATGCCAAAGAACTTGACTTGAACTCCATCGAACTTGACTGTTGACACAATGCATTCTGGCAGGAGATGGCTGGGTCTGGCATTTATTCAGGCAAATGCCAGACCCTGCCATCCGAACGATAAAGAGTGAACCTTAATTCGTCGCTCCAAAGAACCCGTTTCCACTGATCTACGGTCCAATTTCGATGTGCTTTGCACCGAGGATGGACTTTGTGATCAAGGGCTTATGGGCAGCTGTATGACCAAGCAGATGAGATTCCTTACGTACTCATTGAAACTATATTCCTGTTGAAACTTTTCGTGGATGAGGGCTATCGGTTGGGAGAAGTTCTTCCGTATTTCTTCAGACAGCATTCGTTTATATTTATATATATATATTATCAGTAAGAGATATTTAGTAAATTGAATTGAAAGATGGGTTTAAATTCTATGGAAAATGCGCATGCCTTGTGACAAGGATTCTCTCGAAGTTTTCGATACAGAATACCATATTTCTTCATTTCATAAAACAATTCTAAATAAATTTTTTGCTGCTGGTTGTTTTCGAGACGAAAAAGTTGTAAACATTGTAAACAGATTTTAAATTAACTGTGTGAAATAAAAAATATAATTTCGTGATTGAATGTTTTACAATTTTTACAAGATTTCAGTAGTGCGACGATTACTGGTCACTAGATTAATTCGCAGGTCTTTAAAATTGAAATCAGAACACGTATGTTTCGAAATAAATGCTAAAGATAAACTTGAAAAGTGTTCTAAGCAAGCAGAATGAAAGACATACGTCAAAATTTCGACTGAAAAACAACATATGTAATAAAAGATATTGAACAATTCTGTGAATTCAAATGGCAAAATTTGTAATTCGTAGAGGTTTTATTTGGAAACGATCCAACAAGCTTCGAATCTTTGTGTTTATTATTTTATCATGAAAGAGTTTTACATGGAGCATAAGGGTCTTTGACTGAAATAAACGCATCTCTGTATGATGCGTGAATAATAGGACGTGTTATTTCAATTGCTATTATTACACAAATCGTACAGTCACGAATAGGGCGCTTTTCTTTTTATCTCAGTTTGCTCAGTTGATCTTTATAATTTATTTTGAAATAATTAATACGTAATAAAAGTATCTTTTGAATAATTTTGTGTATAAAAGATTGCTAGCAATTTGATGTACGACAACATATAATTTATTATATTCTTTTTTACAGAATAATTTTTTTTAAATCCTGGTTTGAAATTGGACAACTTACTTTACTTAGAAATTGTCGTTATTGATAACGTTACATAATTTTAAACATAAAACCATGAAGTGGTTTTTCGTTTCGTTACAGTTGAGATCATGACTTATTCACTTTTTATCATTTTTAAATGTTTTCAAAATGATCAAAGTTTTCTTTTTTAATTAATGTTTTAAAATTCATAGCGATATTGCTTCCAAAATTTCCTGAAATCTCTATATTTTTCTGTCTGTCTCTTTCACGAATTCTAACTTTCTTGCCTGGCTCTGCGTCTTTTGAAAAGTATTGACTGATACGAGACACAGGTAACCCTGGTTTCAAGCGATTTCCAATGAATTCCAGCAATGCGCATGTTGACACAAGTCGTTTAACCATGACTAAATAGCTTTGAAAAATTTAGTTTTGCATCATCTTTATGGTTAGTTTAAATCAACAAAAAGGATTTAGATGTTTTACATTTTTAGGAAATTTTTTTCATATTATCTACGAAGAAATTTTGCTATGCAAAAAGTAAAACAACTGTACTATTTGCCAAAGAGACATTTAAAAATTTGATATTTACATTCCAGAGTAAAGTTATGTTGTATAATAGAAATTATACGGAATTACAAATTTAATTTAAAGCCACATTAATTGTATCAACAGAAAAAATGCACAAAAGGTTTTCCAAAGAAATTGTTTTCATTTCTTATGTGTTTGCT
The DNA here is from genome assembly GCA_026290005.1 of Latrodectus geometricus. NCBI lineage: Eukaryota > Metazoa > Arthropoda > Arachnida > Araneae > Theridiidae > Latrodectus > Latrodectus geometricus. The sequence goes on from JAPDSC010134094.1 coordinate 3,250, forward strand.
TCATCTTGTCTTTGAACAAATTTGTCATCGTGATTGACTGTTATTTATTTGATGGGTATTTTTAGTCATAAAGAAAGATTATTAAGTGTTCATTTAAAAGTATTTAAAGAACTTTGATTGTTTGCACACAAATTTAAAAGTATTTGTTAAATTAAAATTTAAACAGTCTATAAATATCATTGATTATTTAATTTTTAGAATCTTGAGCTTATTGTATATTAATTTTAATAGAATGGGCAACTATAAGGATTATTTGTCAAAACAGTGTAATATCTCTAGCTTCTGCTTCAATCTATAAGATTACTTCATTTGATTTGAGCCTTATTCGTTTTTAACAATTAAATAAATATGCATGCAACATTTCGTTGTTATAATTATGAAATAAATATGTCTATTTAAAATACAGTTTATATATATAAATGACCTGTATAGGTAATTTAAACAGGAAAAGGCGGTCAAAATCATGTGATGGATTTAATCCATTAATTAACATTAATTACTAAGAGTAAAATTTCAAGGGATTAAAAAGATTATTATTTTATTTATTTTAATGAAATAATATGATCTCACAGTTTGAATTTCTATTAAATAGTCAATATAATTCACCATGAAATTTTTATTTGTTCCTGCTTGGGATTTTTATAAGTAAATGAGGTTTTATAAAAGTAATTGGAAATTTCTATAGGGGATTATAAATATTTATATATGCATATTTTTTTATGATATAGTTCCTAAATATAATTTTAATCTATCTAAATTCTGCTTTTTTACATGCATTTTGAACACATAGAAGATTGAAATGGTTTTTACATATGATTTTTAATTTTTCACAACAATTTTTTATACTATAATGAAAAGTACTATTTTCAGTTTTAGGTATTCGAATTTTCAGGTTGTAAAAATTGGGAGAAATTGTTTATTTGGTTGTTCTTTTTTTATAAGTTTTCCTCAAGCAAGTGTCTGGAATTTTAAAATAAACTTCTGGAACTTCTAGGAAAATTTGAAATAAATTTTGAAAATTTAATATCATTTTTGCTTTTTTTATTAGTGGAAGAGAAATCCACCTTTCTCAAACAATTCCATTCATGAAATGTAAAGCAATTTTCTTTCCACAAATGTATGTCAAAAAGGATAATCACATTTTTTTATCGAAGCATCTCAACATCTCACCTATTATTTATATTTAGAAATCAAGTATTGCAAATAAAAAATTTGGAAAATTTATTTTTACTAACAATGGGCGATGCGTAATATTTAAACGGGGAAAAAAAGAATGGAATGCAAATGAATCGAATATTAAATGGTATTCGATTCAGTTGGAATCTTTCTAATGTATGTTAAATGGGATGTGCTTAAGAATTTCTTATTTTTAATTGGCCATTCCCTACCACTCATAAATCTCATGCCAGTTACCGCTGATCTTCTGAAAATTCTAAAATTTACAGTATTGATATAAATTACAAAATAAAAAATATTCATCAGTTCCAGTAAATTATTCTTATAAAAATTTTTATTCTTGTAAGCATATACAATCAACTTTAGCACAAATTAATGGTACTGCTGAAAACAAATAGCTTCCATGATCCTGGTCGAGGTTTCTCAGAAGAGAATCCCATAAGGCCCTTGTAACTGAACCTTTCTCAAAGTTCATAAATTTAAAGTTTTTATCTGGTTATGTCATTGAATAAAATGCATTTGATTTTATAATTTTTAGAAATAATTTTATTTTCTATTATTGTTCTTGTTTTGTCAGTCCTCATGTGAATGTCACTGAAAACTTTCATCATAACTTTATTTTACAATTATCATTCTGATTTTGTATTATCTTTACGTGTATCTCATAGGAAAATACACAGATGAGTTTCGGAAACAATGAAATATGTGTGAAACCGCAAGCTATCGTATCAGTCAGTCTATCAGCTAGACAAAAATTCTAGAAATTCTAAAATCCATGAAATTTGAAGGGCAATGCGAGAACCACTCTTCCCATAATTTAGTGCTTCATCTTTATATTCATCATTATATCACCATTATTTCTAAGCATCGCTTTGTTCCATACACAGAAAAAACTGTCCATTTATATTTATATTTTTTTTTTTATTTAAAATCGTTTTTAATGTAAAATACACATTTCTTTACCAAAAGTAGCTTCAAATCTTTTAGAAAAAATAAAAAATAAATTTTTTGTATATCACTTCATAAGACAATTCATGAATTCAAAAAAAAAATATTTTGTACATCGGATGTGTAAAATAAATACTTTAACACTAAATGAATTCAAATGGTTGTATAGCCTTTTTTCACTCTAACGAAATGAAAAACAGCAATTTTGAAAACAAATCTAGTCATGAATCAATGAAATTAAAGTAAATCTTTGAAAAAGTGGGGATGAAAAAGAAACCTAAATAAAAAGTGCTGCATAATCATATAGAAAAAGCCAAGATTATTTTCAGCAGAATGATGGAAATTAATATTTCTTTGCAAGCAATTCTTAAATCTCTGGAGGAATCTGCAAAAATAAATAGTACAAGGGGTCTTCACAGAAATAAGGATTAATTATGTCATTACAGTGTTGCAAAAAGCTGACTATAATCTCTGGAAAGTTCTGAGGAGAATCTAAAATAGAAAGTAGTAAAACCAAATTAAGAGAATGAAAAAATAGATCTAAGTGATCTTGCAGGAAACATCTTTTCTATCTTATAAAATTAAAGTCATGAGGACGCTACTAAAAAGAATATTAAATGATAAATTTTTACACAAAATTTTAAGAGTACTCTTAAATAAAATCCTTTAGTTCTTTTGCACATAGATTTGTAGAGAATAGGTTTGTTTACATCCTAATTAAAGTATTATAATCTCATTTATGATAACGTCTCCTGTGATAATAATCTCATAAAAAAATGTCATTCTCTAGCTATTTTTTTAAATCTCTGGTAGTGTTAAAAATAAGCAATTTAAAATTAACAAAGGTATCATAATTTCTTTTCACATCACAAACCTGGCAACATTAATATCGCAAATGATAGCGAATTCTTAGCACAAATTTAACATGTTTACTACAGAAATTATTTTAATTTATAATTAGTTGTATAAGGAATTACAAACAGCGGTTCTTCTTTTTAATAATCAATGATGAATTCCATTTATTAATTAGATTTAAATTGAAAAGTAACTCATCTGAATGAGAACCGGTTTTGCAACATCTTCTGTTTTTACTACATTTTTTCAATTAAATTCTGCTGCATAACTCAATATTGAATATTAATACAAAAATATCTAAGATGATTAGCAATAAAAATTAAAAATATTTACTTAAGTAAAGTTCGTATTATTCATAAAGGAAAGTTTAGAAACATTAATGACTAATTTAAATATCAATAAAAATTTTCAGTTCGATTAATATTGAATGTTACTCCTAATGTTTTGAATAAATAAAGTATTCTTTGACTTGTCATTAATGTTTTACAAATAATAATTACAAGAGAATTTCTTCTTCACTTCATGTATTGGTGTATTTTGTGCACTAGAAATAAATTATTATAAAAAAATGTATAAAATTTGTTCACTATTTAATAATAAATTATTATCATGTAAAATATTTTTCAGTCAATTTTCATTAATTGTTTCTTTTTCCTTAAATGAGGCATAATTAAAGTCATCGTACTGAGAGAGAAAATTGATGCCTCGATTTTTTCAAAATCGTTGTTATTACTAAACACGTGATATTTTTATGAAATAAAACTTTCAACTTGAGATATTTTTATGTCCTTTGATACCTGAATTCTTCGTTAGTATATCTACATATGCTTCGTTAGTATATCTTAGCCGCCCCTTTTTAGAAATAAGTATGTAATAAAATTATTTTATTTTTGTATAAAATCGACTGCTCAATTTTGTTTAATTGTTAGTAAAATTTTTTTTATTATCACACTTTTTCTTAAATAATGTGCCTAATTGTTATTTGAAACCAAGAGTAAAAATTTTACAATTTTTACAAAGTGTATTTTTTTTTTATTGAATCTCTAAAATTACCATAATTTTAAATAGTTCGAATTGTCATTTTTCCTACCAGATTCGACTCATTAAGATTGTATAGTACAACTGAACATATTTTATTTACATTCTGTTTTCTGGATAAATATTTGAATTGAAAATATTAAAAATGATTTCTAACAAAACTCGTTTGAAGAATATTTTAATAAACTTATACAAAAAATAAATAAATTTATTCTCTTAAAGGATTTGATTGTAAAAACTTACAATTCAACTCAACTTTTAAGTTAAAATAGTGATACATACCTAGAATTCATGAATGCTCTGGTATGCGTTTTCAAACATTCTATTCCGATGTATAATAAATATTTTGAAACCCCGGAAAAATGTGTTTTCAAAATTATGGAAATTCTTTCTATTTCTATAAATATTTCGATGAGTAATTTCTTATAATAATTTATGTGTTATCTTATAGAAAATTTATGATACTAAATAACTCCTATTTTTATCTAAAATTAAACAAAAATATCTCCCGTAAACAAGCTGAAGAATCTGGGCAATATACAAAGAGTTATTTAAGTAATAATAGTTGAGTAAATTGTTTACAATTCATGCACATCTTCATACGACTTCAATACATGTTGAAATAATCTTGTTTAAAGTACTTTAAGGAATTTTAATATGTCCAAGAATAACTCTTATTCTAAAAGTAACTGGAGTCTTTGGAAATAAATTGCTAAAAATGTCTAACAAAAAGTCGACAGAATACATAGAAACTAACCGTGTTTTCTTGTTAGATTAATACATAAAGATTTTTTTTATCTTGAAGTATTTTAATAATTGTAATTAATAAGAATTTTATACAATATTATACAATATTAGGCAAGCATTGATTGATCAATTTGAGTTAAATATTTCAATAATAAAATAAAAAAATTAATAATTATTTATTATTAATAATAATATATTATCATTAATAATTTAATTAAATAATAAAAATAAACTAATTAAATTGTCCACGAATTTTCCAAAATTATCTTCTCCACATTCAAATTTTCCTATATACTTAGAAAATTTTGTCCCTAAAAAAAAAGTTTTTACCTAAAAGAAACTACTTTTATCAATAATTTCGATTAAAGCTACAGTAACAGTGACTTCCATTTTACTCAATTATCTCAACCTGCAAAAATCCTTTCAAAATTATTTAAATGTTACAGATAAATCAAACACAGATCTTGGATATTTTTGTTGAAGGAATTATGACACAAAAATATTATGAACACTTCTAATGCTCAATACATTTTTATTTCATTTTTGATTTTAGAGCTTACCTAACCCTTAACGTACAAACGAGTACATTAGGATGCGAAAATAGTAATTCATTATTTTTTTGTAGAAAGTTGTAGTTATCGATATCTTATAAAGGAGGGGTGTCCAAGACGTCGACCGCTGTCGACTGGTAGACCGCGAAGACATTTTAGGTAGTCCACGCGACTATCCCGATAATGACCTCGGATATTAACAATTTAATTTATGACTTATGACATAGAATCAATGAATTATTTAAAATAAAAATTTACTATGAAAAGAAACTCAGACCTTTATAGACAGGCTGCTCATCTGCACAGTCGAATAACCTTATAAAAATTAGTGAAAGCGATGACATCACAAATAGTTTCGAAGTTTGGTAATTTTCTCTTTTTACCTGGTTGCTACTTTCTAGACCAGGGATGGCCAAACTTTTGGGATCCGTGGTCTACTCCACATTTAAAAAATCGAAGGCGGTCTAACAATGACAGAGCTATATTAACGTACATATTTATTTTCGGTAACAGAAAATAAGGTATATTATTTAATTTTTCTAATAAAAAAAAAAATAAAAAAACTAAAAAAAAAACTTAGTATTTACAAAATAAAAATTTACTGACGAAAATAATCAAAGTATTCATATACATAAAAATTTACCATCCAATTCACTTTGTTTAGATGAAATTTTACACTGTATATCAGCGAAAAGTTTATCATATTGTGGCTGATACGAGCTTATTGCAATGCATAAACACGAAATTATATGTTCATCTGTTAAACGAGACCGATGTTTAGTTTTTATGGCGTTCATGGTTGAAAAAGCAGATTTGCAAAGATACGTCGATCCAAAGTATGAATTCAATTACAAAATCAATTAAACAACATTTCCTCAGAAATTAAGTTCCAAAAATCAGTATTGCTAGATGCTCTGGATTTAAGAAATATATCGCATCTTAATTTAATAATTTCATTCTTGACCGTGACTAAAGTGGTATCTATTAAATGTCCTATTTTTTCAGATACTCCATCAATGTTGGCATTTTCATTTAAATGGAAATATCATAAAATTGAGCATTTCTTCCAACCTAAATAAGTCAGTGAATCTTCTTTCAAATTCTTCAAACAAAACATCTGAGTATTCAGCGAAATCTTCGAAGTCTCGGTTTGGATTATGCATGCACTCTTTTTCCATGTTTTTGAAGTTTCTCAATTCATGTTTTCTTAATTGAGACGCAAACCTTTTTATCGTTTCTTTGAACGTTTTAATCGCACTCATCATGTCTGTTAAACATTTATTCTTTCCTTGCAGATTTAGGTTTAAGTCGTTAAGTTTTTCAGTGATATCGCAGAGAAAAGCTGGTTTCATGAGCCATTTCCCATCTTCCAATTCAGTAATGTGCTCTCCTTTTATTTGTAGAAAATTTCTTATTTCTGGTAACAGAATACAAAATCTTTTTAAAAAAAGCACCACGGCTTAGCCACCTCACGTCTGTGTGCAATAAGAGATCTCCTTACTCTGATTCAGTTTCTTCCAAAATCGCCCGATATTGTCGTCTCTGAAGACTTCTTGAACGATTTTAAAAGCAATTTGCGTTATATTATTAGACATTAGTGTTTTTCAACAAGATACCTGTTGATGGATAATGCAATGATAGCTGGTAAAACTGGGAATTTCCTCATCATTATTGAATAAGGCAATAAAACCAGTTCGATTCCCGACCATTGCTGGAGCTCCATCTGTTGTAATAGAGACCAATTTATATATTGGAAATTCTGTCTTATCAATAAAGTTTTTAAATGAATTGTATATATCTTGTATTCTCGTTTGTCCTTTCAATGGAATTATAGTTAATAATTCTTCTTTTGAAGTTATATCTACGAAAACCATTCTCACAAAAAGGCATAACTGTGCAATGTCACTAATATCTGTGGATTCATCAAATTGAAGTGATAGGAACTTACAAGCTTTTAAATCATCATTTAATAAATTTTCCAAATTATTATTCATAGCTTCAGTCCGTCGCTCACAGTGTTACGCAGTGGTCTAATTTTTTTTTACCGGAACGCGTATCTATAATTATATAGACAGGGCGTCCGCTCTGTGCGGTTTCGTGTTTAAATTTAACGGGGGGGGGAGATTTCCCCCAATTTTCGCCTGTCGCCAGGATCGGCCCTGTAAATAGCATAAAAAAAAACGAAACGAAAATCCTTACGAAACCCATTTTGTTATATATATATATATATATATATATATATATATATATATATAT
>JAPDSC010134095.1:0-16172 GCA_026290005.1 Latrodectus geometricus
ATGCTGGAAATTAGAGTAATGCTAGTTTATGAAATTAATTACATTTAATGGGTTTCTAGTAGGGAAAAATTAAGTTGCAAAATTATTTAAAAAACGAAAATTGAATACAGCATTATATATATATTTGATACCACGTTATGGACTACCTAACTACCCAATGTTGTTGTTAGATACATAAACTACCCTGAATAACTGTCTTTAAGGAGGCTGCGACATAGATAATTGGCCATAAAATGTATCATCTCAAGGGAGCAAACATGGAAAACTCCCATGCACCTTCTCCAACAGATGTGTAATATTCATTTACCATTGGGCAATAGTAACTGGAATAGAATACAGAATATTTTCCTCTAAAGAGTGATATCTTAACACTAATCCAATTTGAACCCTATTAATTATTTACTGCAAAAATTTAAGAAGTCTGTTTTCAGTAGTGGAACACAATAAAACATTTTTATTGAGTATCATGACGCAATTGTTAAAAATATATTTAATTACGTTATGAATAAAAATAATTGCATTTTAAGCCATCTAATTTGAATAAATTTTCATTTGAAATTATAATATTTTCGATGCAGTTCTTAAAAGTTAATCAGTTTTTATTGCTTGTACTCATTTAAATTACATTAATAAATAAATTTGGATGAAACAATTTACAATATAATTTAAGATAATAATATATAAGAAACATTTTTCTTATATTATGACACAGTTAATAATTGCCAATAATTCTATTGGTATTCTCGTTTATACGTAATCGATTTGAAAATGATAATATGTCAATTATGTTAAAAGAAAATCTAAGAAGAACATTGTGTAAAGAAAACAATGTAAATTGAATTCCTTAAGAATTAATTTATGAAAAATGACATAAATAAATCCTAACAATCACAATTTAAATTTTGATATAATTGCTGTTAATAATGTAAAAAAAAAATTAAGAATCCAGCATATATAATAGCATATAGGTAAAATAAAATGAATTATTAGAGAAAGTGACTATTTTCCGAATAAATATACAATTCATTTATTATTCTAAGACTTCTTATTTAATACACTCGTTGGATGATATATAATATTGTTATGTAATAAGCTAAGAAAAATCATTATTATGCACTTAGATTAATTTTAACTAAAATCAATTAAAATATTTCAGAAACAAACTTTATAAACAACTGCAAATTTCTAGTACCGAATAAAATTTAACATTATATTTTCTGTAATAAATCTTATATCAATGAATTATTGATTTTACAATTTTAAGTAATTCATCATGGATCATAACCCTGTTTTGAATTAAAATCATTCAAATTAATGAAGCTTTGCTCTAATTAACTTTTAAAATGATATTTCCCTTTTATTATTTCAGGAAAACATTTAAGTGGACAAATTTTAAATTATTTATGAAGAAGCTCGTGGTATTTAAAGTTTTTGCAGAAAATTATTGTGTAACATGTTTTAACTAATGTAAAATACAATTTGAATTAAAACATTTAAAGGGAAAACTCATGACATTGAGATTTGTGTTTGAAATGAAATCTATTGCTTAAATAATTTAAATTCAATATTAATATCAATTGGTTTAATTTAAAATATTAAATAAATTTTGCTTTTTAACTAAAATTGTATGATGCAGATATTTTGGTAAATTGTAAAACATAAAAAATGCACTATAATTAAATTTAAAATTCAATTTAAAATGGAATAATACTAAATAATTATTTTATTAAATATATTTGGAAAGTATTTTATGTATCCATAACTATGTTTCTAAAAATTTTAAAATATAACAAGAAAGGCATTGTATTCAAGATTTATATTAAAGTTTCAAACTTTAAATAAAGACAGAAACAAATGCAACATGTTCTACTGTTTTTAACATGTTATATTTTAAAATATGACTTATCTCTTGAAATAGGATCAAGGGTTAAATTCTTACAGATATTACTGGTTTTATTTTAGCAGAAACAATCTGAATAAGTATGAATCGTAAAAGAAAAGACAGAATAGTATGTAAGAAAAAATATTAAATTACAAGATGCAATTTTACCAAAAGGACAATAATGAAAATATTAAGATGCAGTTTCATATAAAATAAATGTGAAAAATGCTGTGGTTTATTAATTGTATTTGATTTTATGTTTGTATTTGATGTAAGATATTTTAAAACTTTTTGTTAACTTTTTCTTCAAAATGTAATCAATGTTCTTATCCATTTTGCTTTTGATGAAATACGAATGATATGATATGTGCACGACACAACTATATGTTCATTTATTTGCAGTTATACTGTAATATAAATGAATAAGAATTTTTCCGAAAAATAATTTCTAACGCATTTAGTATTTTATTCTTTGGTTAGGTATTTAAATTATTTGACATATTAATACTTTTTAAATAAATTTCTTAGATGTATTCGTAATTAGCATAATTTATAAAATATATGCCGTAAAAGATATTGAAAAACACAAGTTAGTCAAATTTGCTGAAAGTAAAATAAAGCTTATATTTCATTGAATACTTTAATTTTATCAAAACAGAACTTCAAGTAATAACTAGTTCTTACAGATATTTTTTATATCTTGTTAAGCAAAATACCTGGATAAACAAACAATTTAGATACTTAGAAATTATAGAAAAGAAACAGTTCCGTGTCAAAACAAAATGACATATTCTCAAAATAATATTTACCATTAATATTATTCATTACTCAGAATAATATTAATTAAGCAAAATAACTTTTTGTTCTTAAATTGAGAACTGATTTCTAGCATACTCTATGAGAAATTCCTTGTTTTGTTCCTAAAAGAATAATGTCTGTATTTTGAATTTCTAACATAATCGTTAATATATTTTGTGAATCACTTCTTGTCAGTTTTCATCTGGTATTCGTAGTTTCATTGTGGCATCAATATTACCTGAAGAAAAATTAAGATTTTAAAATTTAAACATCTTTTTACTTGTGCACTTTGAATGGATTTGAAAACTGTGGAAATTTTGGAAATTCTAGACATAAACATTCTTAATGCAGAGTGAAATCCATGATGTTGAAATTAAGCTAAGTTCTTGGCTGTAAAGCAATAAAACTAGTAAATGGTTCGGAGGATAACGTTTTTTAAAATTTATCAAAAACAAGACATTTGATGAAGGCATTAACGATATTCCTTTTAAAGCAATGTTTAAAATCCCTTTAAAAATAAAAACAGTTTTATTTCCAAGTGATTCTATCATATATCTTAGAACAGAGGAAGAAATTCAGGTTTAATGGAAACATTTAACAGGTCTTCTGATAAACAATGTAAAGGATGAGGACTTTATAGTGAAATTTAATATGATGCATTTATAAATGACTTCTAAACAGCAATCAATTTTGTGAATTATGAAGAAAATGATGAAGTAATCAATTTTAACCAGACATATAATAACTAGGCAAGAACAAGTAAAATGTGTAAAAGAATGCCATTGACAATTTAAAAACACAAGCAACATAAAGAACGCTGAAAGTTCATAACTCTTAAAATTTTTTCCTGGAAGTATTGGTGAGAAAATTACCAGATGTAGACAAATTAAAAATGATCCAAGAAATTTATTAGCGATGATATTAGAAATTCAAAATGGAGACATATCACTTTTGGGAACAAAACAAGTGAAATCACATTAGTATAACAGAAATTAGTAGAATAATAATGAAGGAAAATTTAATTTGCTTGAAGATTTTTCAAGATAAAGCATATTATTTCCAGATTGTGTAAGAAATCATTTTTGAAAATCAATGATATTAACGTTGTAAATCTGATAAGTGCAATTTTTCAAAATCTGGTAAACCAACTAATTCTAAGAGTCATAATAGTGTAATATATCTAAATACGTTAACATATATGTAAATCTTTTTTTTATTACAGGTTTATTTTGTTTTGACATGGAACTGTTTTTGTAAGTAACAGTAATAGTGTATAAGTAATAGTAATATATGTATACTGTGCAACTTTCATTGCACAAAATACATATGGTGATATATGTCGGTTATTATTTACAGTATTGAGTAACCTGCTCTATTTAAGTGTAATAGTACTTCTGATTTAATCACCTGTCTATTGAAAGAGCCTCAGTTTTCAACATCCAGGCATTCTTAATGATTATAGAATTAAAAGCAAATTTCAAGGAGATATTCTTGGTTTATATAGCAAGAGATTTATTTTCTATTCCTATTGAGAGATTCCTTCTTATATACCACACATTTAGAAATTTTCTGAAAATCAGAGATTTAAATTTATGAGAATAATACGTTATTTGATAAAGTTTTCAAAATATTAAAATATTTATTGCAATAAAATCATAATTTATTTATGAAACTGAATTCTGACAAAAGTAAACAACTAAAAATATGTTTTTCCCCATTTCATAAAAAATGCTCAGATATAAAAAAAAAAAAAAATCTTAACATTAAATAAAATATGTCATTTTATAATAAATAACCTACATTAAAATGTTAAGTAATGCACATATAACTTCCACATGAATAATGAGATCTTAATTCAGAAATCAGATTGTAATTAGAAATCAGAGCTATCACAAGGGAGGAAACGCGTAAAACTCCTAAGCACTCACCCCTATAGATACGCATGCTTAAAGCGAAAGTACAATATACGTCTCCCTGAACTCTTTAGTAGCTGGAATAAGTCTCGAGACATTATGCTCGGAAGAATAGTAAAATACTTATTTTTTATTTTAATTTTATCATTTAATTTTATCTTTATTTTATTTATTTATTTATTTTTTACTTTTTATTTTATTATTTAAAGCCCTATTTTCATGTATTGTGACTTGTCTCAAGTTAATCTTTACTGTCAACAAAAATATAGAATACAATAATATGAAAAAAAAAGTATAAATTTAGATTTTGTCAGAATAATAACAGAAGAATTTTGTGTTTCTTACATTTTCTAAACCTAATTTTGAATACCGTGACTCCACGTACAAAATATAGAACATTTGACAAGCATCTAAATAACTCTCTATTCTGCTTAGCACTACAATAAATATCTATTCTGAATAGAATTTATTTTTTGACAATCGAAAAAAATGAAATACTATTCCAGATTTAGAAATAGTTAAGAAGTATTGAAGGGGCACAAAAGTACTCATTTATATATATTTTTATCAAACATTTTCTGAAGGATAACAAATAATAGTTTTTAAGATGTCAAAAGATATAAGACTGAAATTATAACTTAAGACCTCAGAGAGATTCTTACTAATTAGGAATTTCCGATTAGTCTAAAGCAAACTTAATCATTTTAATAAAAAACAAATGAATTTATTGTTGAACGCCATACTAAATTGAGACAAAGGACGCATTTTAATTTAGTTTTCCACTTTATTTGAAGAGGTTTTCCACTTTATTTGATAGATTTTACTAAGAGTATATAATTTATGTTATTCTAAACATATTTTTACATGTTTTTTAAATGAATATAATTTATAATAAGAATTTAAAACTACTATAAATAAAATAAGAATAAATTTTTGCTTGTATAGACGTCCTTAATTTTATATCAGTTTTGTAAATGATAAAAAATTATTATGTAAATATCTAATCTGCATATAACTAAACTGCAATTTTGCAAATAATTGATCTGCATCTGCTTTTAAATTAAATTCTATGAAAATAAGCTTGAATAGTATAGTTTAAATTACAAACGTTACAATATAATCATTTTTCAGTTACAATCTAATGCTTTTGTAGATTTCAAGTAATCAATATTAAATGAGAGCCGTTAATTATTTATATAAATTACTTTATATAAGTGCTTTTTAATTATACAACAATTCTCGACAGTTACATTTTAAAAAAAATTCTGCAAGAATTAATTTTAAAAGTTGTATAAGTAAATATTTGAAATTGATTGAATATTTACGTTACTCAGAGATGTTTCTTTGGAAGTATTTTTTTCTTTATTCATACTAAAAGATATTTAAATCGGATCAGTTATTCAAATTGATAAAATTACTAACACAGAATTTTATACTGTTTCAACAAAATTTTGAACAAAGAAAATATTACCCATATTCCCTTCAAATCATATAAAAAATTTTGTTGCATAGAAGTCTCATCATTCCAAATGAGAATAGAATTCTATTAGTTCATGAACACACGGGATAAAATAACCGCTTGAAATACTGTCTCTATAATTACTTAATATGAGTAATACCACTAACCAAGTAATCTGTCTTTTATAGTCACCTATATCAAACCTCCAATACCATTTGACTTTAAAATGAGCTCTTTAGCATATCCCTCATGGAAAGCAACTGTTCAAAAATTTTAAACATATAGTTTCTAAATGCTACAAATGCTAAAATTTATTCTTTAATGTAAGTGTGCATAAATCTTTGAATATAGTTTTTTCATTTTTACGTAATCACATTTTCAATTAAGTTTTAATAATTTATTTCTCATTTCCTTTATATTTATTTCTCCATGTATGTTTTAGGAATTGTTTCTGAAAATTTCTTAAGTTGAATCTGTATTATAACTTTATTATTGCCATTTATAAATTATTTATTAATGAAATCCTATTTCAAATAAACTTCAATACAAGAGACTAATCCATTGAAAATAAAATAAAGTTTTTTAGCAATACTCACTGTAAGCTTGAAATTTAAAATTTATAAACATGTATGTTTCGCTTGAATGAGACAATTACCCCAATCTGTAAAACTTCAACTAATAGAAATGGAAACCACAACCAGTGGAAACTAAATTAAATTTTTATGTTTCACTATAAGCACGTATTAAAAGCATGTGTCAATGATTTTATTTCAGTACATACTGAAAATCTTTCAAATTCATAATTATTGTTCAAGGAAACATTACAAAAGAAAGGGATACATCAATAAGTATGTGCTGACCACAAATGAATAAAAATTAAATTTTCTTGTGGTTGGCAATTAGAACTATTTGTGAGGAGGTGCTGGTTAATTCATCATGAGGAGAACTCATGAAGTGAAGTAAGGGGACAGCCAGGAACCGGTTTTTTTGGCTGCAGCAATGGGAAGCCTGTCGGGAGAAGGAGAGGGGTTCGAAACGCCTGCAGTTGCCTGCGGAGTGAATCCTGACGAAGGGCTGGACGTGACGAGATCAGCGGCGAAGCTGAAGGAGAGCATGGTGTAGCAGCAAACGAATATAGACGAGAGATTCCATTGGATCTAGGACATATTGATGTTTTCACTAGGGGGTACAGGAAAAAAAACACGACGTGGTACAGTTCGTGTAAAGGATTTCTTTGATTAAACAGTCTTGTCTAATAAGTTCCAGGGTTCCTGGTTGTCCAGTCCAGTAGTAAGCCTAACAGCATCCCACGTGGATTACCCATGCATTTCCAGATAAGTAATTCCCTCGTAAGTAACTCAGGACAGTCTTTCTTGTAATATAGCTAGTATTGTAAAAAGCTTTTAATTTCACATTTTGAGTACAATTGTGTTTTAGTAATTAGTGTATTAAATATCGCTAATAATGATGAGATCGATCTGGAATTGAGCTTGACCATGTTGTTTATGTTATGTATGTTATTCTGAATTAATCTTGATAATAAACTTTATTAAAGAATATGAACCTGGGATTTTATTAAGTGTTAATTGTTAACATTGTTTATTTACTAAATTATAATAAGTTAAAGTATACAATTGAATAAAACACTTAGTACAAGTATCCACTTAATAAGTGTTGTTTATAAATTTAAGTATTATATACTTTGAGGATTTATGTAAAATGAGTAAATTTAGATTATGCAAAATATTCCTGTTATTTTTGAAAAAATTAAATATTATAAATGTTTCATTGAATTTTTTTAAACCAGGATTCTTGTAATATTAATTGAATGAAATATTGAATTTTACATAGAAATCTTTTATTTTTAACCTCAAATATTAATTTAAAATTATTTTATTTTGGCTTTTTCATGTATGTTGTTTTTAAAGTGTTATAAAATAAGAGAGAAGCTCATATGAAAATTGACTGATTTTATTTAAAAAAAGTTTATTTTTGAAATAATAAAAATGCTATAAAAGCTTTGAATAAATGAATAATTAATGTGTCTAAAAATATTTTGTTTAAAAATTAGAGACCATCATATACATACACAAGTAAATTGTTCTTATAGTTACAGAGCTATTATTAGGCCAAAAGTTTTACTATTGTAAAAAGTACGTGAACTAAGATGAAGAATAAATAACAACAGTCTAAAACATATGTATTAAAGTTTTCCGATAATGAATAATAAAACTTAATTTGATACAGGATTTGAAATTTTCAAAGTTTGTCCTGAAAATTTGTTAAAATGAATTAATACGATAAAATGTGTTATTATTAATGTGTTTTAATTATATATTTGAAAGTTTCTGTTGAGCATCAGCACGATATGTTTAATTTAATTATATACAAATTTATTGCAAAAATTAAATAAATATTTTGGTTTACTAAATTATATTCTTCAAATTAGTTACAAGAAACGCAATGGATTTAA
Source organism: Latrodectus geometricus (assembly GCA_026290005.1). Taxonomy (NCBI): domain Eukaryota; kingdom Metazoa; phylum Arthropoda; class Arachnida; order Araneae; family Theridiidae; genus Latrodectus; species Latrodectus geometricus. The sequence continues at coordinate 8,526 of JAPDSC010134095.1, forward strand.
TTACTAATATTGAAGGAATAAAATGAAATAGAATGGCAAATGAGAATAGGCATATAAATCAAATATAATTGGTAAGAATGAGCATGTATTTTCCATTTATAATTTTTCTGTAATTAATTGATTTTCGAATAGTTTTCGAGAAAGATAATAAAGAAATCTTGTTAAGAAGAGTTCAAGAATTCTTAAGTATAACGTATTTACGTAATTAATTTTCTTTCAATTTATGTAAATAATTGGATGCATTTTAATAAATGTTTACAGATTATACTTTAAAATAAGAGAAAAGCAAATTAAATAATAAATAAATGTTAGAATAAATCTATTAAGTCACAAAATGTTTTCAAATCTTAAAAGAAATATTTCTTGTTTTTAAACAATGATGGTACAATGTATTTCAGAACAAAATGAAATATGATTGTAACTGGAACATTTCTTGGTTATGTTGTAATGAGGGTAAGAAGTGTTTATACAGAAATTTATACTTTTGGAATCTAACATTTATTTGTTAGTTTTTTTTAAATTAGTTTGATTATTTCAAATTATTTAACTTATTTCATTGTTTAATATAGCCTGTTAACCTTTAACCATGTATAACATATGCGTATCAAAGTTAGTTTCAAATTTATAGCAAATAAACAAATCGCAAATCAAAAATTCAATATACTACCACAATTTATAAAATCAATGTAAATAATATTTTTTTTTTTTTGACAAAAACAAATTATACTGAACAACTATTCAATAGTAATCAATGTAAACGTTGCTTTTTCTTGAAATAAATTATATTCAACAAAAATAGATCAATTTGAAGTTATTTTGCAAAATAAATATCAGAGAAAACTAAATGTTTTTAGTGCGTAAAAGGAATTTTAATGACTTTAGAAACTTCAAATACATCCATTTGTTTCCTTTCTAGCTTCGTCCATGAATAAAATTGAATTTAAAGTTATTTCGTTTTAAAACTATTTCCAATTATCCTTTGAAATGTGTCAATTCAAAGGATAAAGACCTGCTAAACAATCAAAATCAGTTCTCTGAGACAGATTCTGTCTAACAAGCGCAAGAATTTTTGATATTTCTTCTGTTATAAGGACCTAAAACGGCTTAGTAAGAAAGTGACATCTTATGAAATTAAAGTCAAACATAAGTAAAAGATTACTTATATTTGACATCATTTTTTGCTTTTTACTTGTATATGTCAAAGTACAACATAGAAGGAAAATGCATGGTTTTATCGAATATAAATCTTAAATGCATTCATAACACATCATTCACTTTTGTTTTATTAAATTTTAATATACTTTATCTATTAAGATTTATGTAAATGTTTTATAATACATTTTCTTTGAATAAAAATAACAAAACCTAATATTTTTCTTCAAAAAGAAATATTTCACTATTATTCAGGTAAGGAATGAATAATTTGTAAAAGAAACTTTTTCAAATTCAAAACATGCTGTTAATTTTTCAACATGCGTTGTATGTCAAAATAAATTATATCAAAACAGAAAATGGCATTTATATAGCTTACAAAACGCATGTATCCTTTAAGAACAATTTTACAGGAATTATATTCACTATTTATTTGTTTTATATTTGAAATACATTTAATGGACCGAGAGGAATATAGTTACATTAAAATTCCTTTATCTATCTTTATCTGTCTACAGGTATTCTTCTCGTGATTTGAAGCATTCTTCTTCAGTTTAATATAAATATACTATTTCTTTGTGATATATAGATTTGAAATATTTATTTACACTCAACACACTAAATAAAACAATGTTATGAATTCTTTAAGATTCATAAAATATATACAGAAATGAAACAAATGTATTAGGAAGCTTTAATAGCTCTATAATGTTAAGCTATAAATTTAAAATTATTGATGCATATAATGACTATATAGAATATGTGAAAGAAAAAATAACAATTGCTTGCAGAAATATAACATCATAATTCATTTTTCTGATGTCTACTTTAATTTTTAAATACTGTTATTTCTAAATACAACTTTATTTTTTTTTACCAAATGGTAAATATATATAAAGCTGTAGGAAAACTAAGGAAGCAAAAAAATTATATTGACTTAGATTTTATAATTGTTCATAATTGAAATTTTGATGAAAAATTCATATGTAAAATACATCTAAATTCAGAATCTCTTTTTTGTTTCATTAATATTAGAAATACAATGTAAGCGTAAATATAATATAACAATATTAATATATATAATATTTGAAACTAGTTATTATCCAATTTGAATTTTCATAATTTTAATTATTTATTTTTAAGTTTCAATTTTCAAATCTTAAGATTCAAAATAGTCCTAGGTATCAGCAAAGTTTCAGCATACTCTAAAAATTACATAATAATTTAAAAAATTGATTGTAATAATTGGTTTAATCTTAAATTTAATTTTTAATCAGATATATTCAATGGTAAAAAAAATGTTTGGTTTTTCATGGCAAATTTTGGAGTGTAAAATTATTTTTATATTTAATCAACTAAAATTTAATACACAGACATTAAACTATATAAATCGATATATTGCATAACATACGTAATTTCCTTTAAATATAAAGTAAACTTACCTAAGTTAATTAATATTTTGGAATATAAATAGTATAATGACTTCAGGCCTTATTGACTGAAATTAAAACGTACAATTCAAAGTAAAAGATCTAGATAAACTGGAACGACGCTCTAACTAGCCAGGCCACCGCGGCCTGATCATTGATTTAAATTTCTTGTATATCAGTTGCATGCATTTGAGTATATCTGATATATTTTGAAGAATACATGCAATGAACAGGTAGGAAAATATTCAAGCTTCGATAATTTATTCAAGTAGATTAAAAAATTTTTCTAAGAAACATACCTGCTTAAAAATAATTTTTATTTATCTTTATCACCAAGAAGGAAATTAATGTTTTTCCATCTATGTAAAGAGTTATATATAAATAGTTATTTTAAACATACTTTTCTTAAAAACTGCATAAACATTCAATTAAATTTAAGAGAAAGCTCTTTTCAAATGGAAAATCAAATACTTTGCAAGGTTCCGTCATATACATTTAAAAACATTTAATGTCTCAAAGAATCATGTTTCAAAAATTTGAATCCGGAAAAAAATTGATTCAACAAGCAATTACACGTGAATGCCTAAAACATATTAAGGAAAAGAAAATATTTTAAGAAGGATTTTTTTTTTTACTTTAAAACAACATTTTTTCCAATAAATGAATGCACGGAATAAAACCATCAGTGCACAATAATTGCCAAATAAAAGTTCTGTTTTCTAAATTTTAGAATAAAGGTAATACTAACAAGTAAATACTTACTATTAAAATAAACAGCATTATCAAATTATTGGTTAAGATTTTAAGTTTAATAATAAGTCACAATAAAATAAATAATTTATTTTTATATTATTTTTCAAAATTTTTGATTTATACTGTTATGCATAGTTAGAATACATCTAAGAATATATTTTTAAACATTGTTCTGAATTAAATGTCAAAAAAGAAATTAAAAATTATTTAAAAAACAATTAAAGAACGTTGTAAAAATATTTGGAAAATGAAAACGTTGAATAGTTCATAAACGTTAATGTAAATCATAATTATATTACATATTCAGTTACATAATGAATAAAATATAAACACTGAAATATTTTTTCAAAGTATAAATATAAATAATTAAAAAAAAGTATTTTACTTAATTTTCTGCATGTATTAAGTGTCATTCTTTACTTAATTATGCAGTTCTGTAAATAAGGACAATTAAAACCAAATTAATAAAGTTTTGACATAATATTTTCAATGTTTTGCATTATAAAATATTTTCTTTTGTAGAAATCATAAAGAAATATTTAATCCTACGAAAAACTAACTAAAAACTTCAAAATAGAAAATATCTTCTTCAAAAGCATGCTTGATAAAAATGTCTATAGGACACTTTTATAAAGAATGCCTTATATATTAGATTTGATAAAGAGGATGCTCACATCAAATATAATCTAAGATACATCCTTTGAAGAATAATTAAATTTCCCATAAGTTATATAAACAAATTATGAAACATTAATATGTTAGTACTTTCTTTCAAAAAAAGATGAAAAAGATTTTTCAAGTAAATAATTATATAGGTAAATATTTTATAATGTTACAATATATTTTTAAAGTAAATCATATTATCCTTTAAACTTTTTTCGTTATTGTAATATTATGTAATAAAAGCAAAAATAGAGAGGTTTAAATAACATTCTGCTCCTGTAAAATTAATTTTATTTTATAACAAAAATTGAGTGAATTTCTCAATTGAGATTTGTTCTATGAATTATTTTTAAAATTTGCTTTCCTTTTGTATATGTATAAATGTATAGTGTAACTGATATAAAAGAGAGGTCACAAATCTAGATATTAATTTTATACTTAAATTATATATTTAGAAACAGTTACAAAAACATACAAACACTAAGACTAAAAATAGTGAAATTATAACAAATAAAATACAAATCAGACATCTCTAGAACACACATCCGTTCTTTTAAAAATCCTGCTTCACTGGTTCCAAGCAAGAGAGTAAAAAGTCATGGGCCCCGAAGGCATCTCGACGAGTAGTCAGGTGAAAAATTTCATGGTTGTTCACTTTTTGGCAATTTGTTCATTAGAGGAGTCTTATGAGTTCTACCATTCCTTATAATATGATTAATTGGCACTTTTGAGATTTTGTGTGCTGTCTAGAGATCTCCAAGTGAGGTGATCCACAGGGATCTCCAAGTGAAATATTGGAATTGTTCTTAGCTTGTTAGAGAAGATTGTCAAGTATAATGTACGAGCTATCTTAACAAATTGCAAATTTGGCTGTTATCTTTTTAGCCTAGTTGCTATGTTGATGTAAGGTTACCTAAACTTGATCTCCAGGTTTAAACTGAGGACCCTTTCTTCTACCCTAGTCTGCATCTTGATATTAATTTTATAAATAAAATTAATAGTTAGATACATTTACAAAATTATACAATATATAAGACTAAAACATTGAAACAATAAGAAAACTTCAGAGGAAAAGTTCAGAGGACGATAGTTCAGAGGAAAAGAATTATTAATTACATAAAGTGTTACAATATATAATATATTAATTTGAAGAAAGAAATTATACGAGCTTCTAAAAAAGGAACTTTTAATTGTTCTGAAAAATTTTATTGTTCGATATTTATAATCCACACTTTTTAAATAAAGATATCTGAAATATTTTGATGCTAAATTTTTTATTAAAGTAACTATACTATACTCAAAATTTTTTAATATTTATTAAATTTATTTTTTCTTTTTTAAATAGTTAACAATATTTGAAACATTTCTGTTTATTGAGCCTTGTGATATCAACTATAAATAAAATATTAGTTAATTTGAATGTCAGACAATAACTCTCACTAGTTTCTTCTAAGGTTTTGGCATTATAGATTAATATTAAAAAGATAATGACAGTTGACACCCTTATAGGAAAATATTAAAGACCTATGAGCAATTATAAATGTATGTCAACTTTATTTAAAATTTTATATTTCAAATTAAATTTTGCATTAACAATATTAAAAAACATTTATCGCCCTTGAAAATAAATTCCGAGCTTCATTCTATCATTTAATTGAGCATCTTTTTTGTTATTGTCATAAGAGACATCAAAGTCAGTATGTCACATGCAATAAATATTTATCCAGAATAAATGCGCCATAAAAATATTTGAATTTTTCTTAAAACTATGTGAATAAATATGTCATAACAATAACTGTAGAAATATATTTATTATTTATGCCATAAGAAAGTCCCGGTTACATGGGCCTAGTTGTAAATCCCTTATATAAATTAACAAAATTATAATGGAGCTTTTAATGTTTCCCTGAAAAAATTGAAAAAAAAATGAAAATTGCTGCTTTCATAATTGTTTGAAATAGTATAAGTTTTTCTGCTAAATAAGAGCAGATAATAATAATTTAAAAGAGTTAGTATATCATAAGCATTTATAAACAGTCATACTTGTAGTTTATATTTTTTGTATGTAGTTCACATTATGGATTTCTGGGGTGACTACTAAGGATTATAAATTATTCCTTATGCAAATAACACCACAAAAACTGAACACTATGCATACTTTAAATACCTTCTCATTTCATTTTTTAATTATATTTAGTTACAATCCTGAAAAATAGATTTTGTTAACTTCAGAATATGGTTGGGGTATGGACACGAGGGATATGTGTGTTGGGAATAATATGGATGTGTAAGAATTTGGATGTTCTGTGGGTCTGTCACTGTTTATTTATTTAATCTCAAACAGAAATATTACAAATCAACTCAAGGAATATATCAATATATCGTACTTGATATATCTTGAATATATCAATATATCGTACTTATAAAAAACACTGTGATATACTTGATTGCTATGCGTCATATATTACATGTCCTGATGTGGATGTCAAGAGTAGGGTGTCAGCTCAGGTATGAATTGTCACATTGCCATGATTCAAAATACGGGATGTCTGATAATGATTGGGGTTCTCCCTCCAATCTCGTTAACCTTAAGGCACAATCTGGGGCTCACTTGAACCACTATTTAAGTATGTATATATTTGTACATCAATTATTTAATGAGATTTTACTTAATATTCAAAAAGAGAATATTGTGATATTAATATGCACGGACATAAAAGATGCAAGTTGATCCTTCATTGGCATAAAAGAATATTCAATTCAATTTTAAATAAGTAGCAGTCTAAAGATATAAATGCATGAAAAATGCTTGTATAGCGTGCATAGTTAAAAAATATATTAATTATCCTGATTTCAATTTTAAAATAGAGTAATGAAGGCAATAAGATATTTTTGGTTTTAATTGTTACTGATATAAATGATTATTATTGAAACAACTACTTTTATATCTTTATGATATAATTTCTTTTAAAGTCATAGAAATATATTTCCATTTAACATTATTTGTACGTTAAAAGTTATTATAGACATAACTAATTATAAAATCTAACATTAATAATAAGTTAATCTTATAATAACATTTATAATGACTTTTCTGCTCTAATGTTTAATTTATAAACTTATTCACATTATAAATTCTAGTATTTCATATTTAATTTATGCATTTTGAGAAAAATTTGAAATACGTGTGTTCATTATCATATGATGTAAACGTGCGGATACATTTCTTGAAAGAAAATAATTTCTTAAATTATGCAAATTGCGATGAACAAACAAGTTTACATTCTGCAGTTGGTGAATGTTTAATGTAACGTATACAGGTAAGAATTTATAAAAATGGTATATTCATTTATGACATATTTAGTGATTAAATAACTTTACTCATATAAAGAAAAAAAATTTTCTCCTAATACTGGTAAACGTTTTAGTTGAAAATACATTTTGGTAAAATATTTCCAGTGGAAAATCATATACTCTCGTAATTCTTCAAAATTTAACGCATCATATATGAATAGTTAATGCATACTTTATATTTTTGCAGATGTATAAAATTGTCGTGTTACAATAAAACATCAAATTCACTGATTAATTTAAAATTGAACTAAAATTAAATTATTGTATACTATTTTGGAATTTATTTCCATCACTT
>JAPDSC010134109.1:0-19243 GCA_026290005.1 Latrodectus geometricus
ATATATATATATATATATATATATATATATATATATATATATATAACTACTCGTTATATAAATTTTATAAAAATTAAAAATTTTCTTTGTGAGATAGACACGGAGACGTCTTCCCTAGCTGTATTTCCTTACAGAATGTTTTTACGTTCATGTGATTATGATTAAAAGATAAAAAAAGTTATTTGTTTTGAGACTAAATTTTATTTATTTCATTGATTGTAATGAAAATGATATTATATGTATAGTGTTATATATATGTAAGATAGAAAACTGTATTCCAACCTGTGTGAAATATAATGCCGTTATCATTATGTTTTGGGGATTTATCGATCTGGAAATGAATGATGGCTTTATGATCTAGATTACAAGTTTAAGCTAATATTTAGCATCTCCGTCGCATAGATATATGACAAACTATGGATATAGATATAATGTAAGGTCGATGGTAGAGCTACTTCATGAATTTCAACACCACATTTTTTTATTTTGGAGTATTGATCTTCTCATAATTAGTGTCATAGACTTTATCAACATAATGAATCTTTTTTGATTTGAAGTAATATTTGATTGCAATACCGTGTTTCAATCTTTTTGTATGCCAAACATAAAACAATTTGTAATTTGTACTCATATTTCTTTTAAGTGAAAATGAACACACATTGATTTAGTATGTTTGAATAGTTTAAAATGATTGTTGTTAATTTGCGCGCGCACGCACACGCGCGCGCGCACACACACACACACATATATATATATATGTTACCGTGAAAGACCGAAATCAGAGAATGTCGACATTCACCGGTGAATGTCAACACATACCAAAAACGTTGGTTAAAGACCGTACAATTGATTACATTTCTTGCACTTTCGGAACATCGCCGGTATATGTCGACAATCACAGACAAGCTTTGGTGGAATTTGAAAAGATGATTAAAGAGCTCGAAAAGGAGATAACAGAAGGCCATTCCCGGGCTTCCCTTTCTACCACAGCATTCAATTTGTTTTTAATTTGTTTGTTGTCAGGTTTGTCCCGCGGGTTAAAAATCCTCTACACTTCCTCTACTCACCGTGATTGGTCACTCCTCCTTTCTAAGAGAGGCGATAAGTTACGTCACACATGTGACGTTTTTCACGCCTGAAATATTGAGATAAGAAAATGCAAATCTGCATTTCTCCTCTCCGGATACGGAGAGATGAAACGCATATTCAAGATTCACCATTATGATGAAACGCATATTCAAGATCCATCATTGTGGATGTCGACATTTACCGGTGTAAGTGAGAAATGAGGATATCTAGCAAATATTTGGGACATACACCAAGCGACTACGTGAATGTTGACATTCACCAGCGAATGTCGACATTCTCCAGATTTCGGACTTTCACGGTAACATATATATATATATATATATATATATATATATATATAGAACATAAATATTCTTTATTTTGGTTTCATTATAAATATTCTTCAATATTTTGTAAATATGGATTTAGACATTTTATTTTATTATAACACAATTTTTATTTAAGCTTATTAAAAAATATATATTTTTTGTTTATAAATATCATTTAATAATGTTTGTTTTACTTTCTCATGAGTTGAACATATCAAAATGTATTAAAATACTGTTCACCGTAAATTGAACTTTGATTTTGTTATTATAAACTTGAACTTGAAATTTGTTATTATATAATTTTCCATGCATGTCAGAGTAATTTGTAAAGCTCGCTGTTCTTTATACTTTGGTAATGCTGGCCAAATTTCAATAAATACTCTATGATTTCCTCTTTGTGGAACATGTGTTATTTCATTATCAACAAAAGATATTTTTGCGTGGAAATTGTTAAATATTCTATCTGCAAGCATTAAAACTTCTGGAGTTGAATCAAATGATATTTCAAGTTGGCATGATATACAGTCTCTGTCCCCAGTTTTCATATGGAATTATTGTTGCATGTAGACGAATAGAGGCATTTGCTTCTTGAAATTTGTATATGGATTGTTAACTATAATTAAAATTCGTTTTTCATCGTTACCGGAAATTACATTTGAAGATTGTATGTTCAAATTTTAATTTCTTTAAACTTTTTTTCCGTTGATCTTTGTTTATTCTTTGGATTTCAATAAATATTGGAGTGAATTGTATTAATTGATTAGTTCTGATACTTTAATGTCATACATCGCTTTTAGATTTTAATGCAATTTTGTATACCTCGACCAAGCGCCAATTTAAAAATTTTAGATGTTAGCATTATCTAATTTAACAAATTGTTAACAATAGTACAATTCATGTTACATATCAGTAGATTAAACTCTTGTTATATATTAATTGTTTAGTTTCAGACTTAAAAGATTCTGATTGAATTCTTTTGTTTCTTTTCCTGAGCACCAAAATATCAAAACTGTTTAAACATTCCATCATTGTCAAACATCATTTCGATTAATTTTGAATATGATTGAAAATATTGTAGTTTTGTTATTAAGAACATTTATTTCCAAATGATGGTAAGAAAATTATTCATCGCACAAAGTTATTTTAATATACATTGCATTTTTTTACATATTTTCCAATTATTCCTGAAATGTTTTCTATTTCAGAAAAAATCCATTCCTTACAGTAAAAATCCTCTACAAAATCAATTTCTAGAATTATAAGTTTCCTTTATTAGAGATTTGTGCGAATACCTAATCTTATTTTTATATTGAAATGGGATTAAAGTCAGTTCAGAAATTCAATTTCTAGGATTGAAAGTGTTTTCTCTTGAGCATGCAAATAATTTAGTCCCGGAATTAACGTTCCTTCGGACTCGGGGTCATCCGCAATTGTAATCACATTAGCTGGGTCGTGAAAGCGAAACTCTTTCCGCTGCTGACACTAATATCATTAGCTCCGACTAGTTCATTTTATTTCTCTGGGATTATCGCAAATGAAGCACAGGCGTAATTGCGGTTGTCGAGAATGTCCTGAGCTAACTTCTCTTTCCTTAAATTTGTCAGCGCTTTCAAAAATGGTTTCATTTGTATCTGTAATCTAAAGATATTTTCTTTTGTGTTTCGAATGAAATTTTACCTTATTACTTTAACATTTTTTTTTTAAATTCGAATTTTGTTCTAAAATACTAACAATAGATTACTAATTCGATAATTAATGAAATATAAACATGTAAGCTACTGCAGTAATGTTTTCATTCTATGATATACTGCAATTATGAAAACTTGATTAAATTTTGTTATTGTGAAAAAGGAAAAAATATTTTTGAAAAATCGTAAGGGGGTTCTCGTAGCATTACTATCTGTAATTGCTAGTTGTTCGAATCTGTTGACTCGTTTTAATCATAAGTTGACTTTTTAAACTTAAATTTTGGAAAAATAAGTAAGAAATTTTGTAATTTTAGGGTACTATGTTATGATACAAATTCAAAACTAATCAATTACAGATTTGTGAGTATTACAGCAATATTAAAAATGTCTTTATTATTGCAAATATTTATTCTTGATAAAAATGTTTTATGAAAGTTAAATCTTATTACTAATAACTTTTTTTTAGCTTTATTTAAAATACGTTTTTTTATTTAGTTTCTTGCAATAATTTTCTTATTTTATGAAACTATTCATTTTCTATGATAAATAAAAGTATTACATTTAATTTGAATTTTACACACATACATATACACATTTGTCTCAACATTTGTAAGCGAATCGTGCAGATGTTAATACATCATACTATATGTGAGTATCTTAAAAATGCTAGTAGCCGAGCAAGCAGCTAATTGATTAGCGGTCTTGTCTTGATTTCAACAGTTCTTAGGTTCGATTCCTATCTTGAGCTCTAACATAGCTGCCAATCGAATAGTTATTGCTCTGATATTAGATTTAACAATGCGTTGGATAAATCTCATCTCGGAATTGTTTTTCTTGTTGAGGTTTGGAATTCATTTTAAATTGTTTGCTTCTGTCCAATAAGCAGATGTGCGCATCATTGTTGTTTTTCTTAAAGCATCTAGGTTTTTAATGCCATAGTTGCCAACTTCTCCCAACCATGTTATGTTGCAATATATCTGAGGTTTAATTATAATATTGACTAGTATATACAATAGAGATTGCTTAAAGTTCATCCTTGATCTTCTTTTAAATAAAAATACTATTCATGATTCAATATTATTTAGGGGATTAAAATTACATTGTAGCTACAATACATACAATATACGACAGAAAGCAATATTTTTTTTATATTGTAACAGAAAATCAAAACATAAAACCTATCAATATTTTTAAAATTAACGGATATTTATATCAAAAAAAAAAAAATTCTGCATTCTTTCGTTGAGTTTTTTGATGGTAATAATAAGAGATTAGTTAAGAAAATTCATAAAATTATACCTTAGAACGTTGGCCACGAATAAAATTTATTACGTTTGAGCTCCACTGTTCACTATAACGTTCCAAAAAATTTAGTGACTATACTTTTTTCAGTAACAAAAGCCAAAAGTTTTTCAAGGTACAATTCTTTCAAAAATTTTTAAACTATTGCTATTTTTGGATCTATTATGAAATGAACTTAGGTGAATACCGCACTTTTTTGTCGTTTGACAATATTTTTCTGTATTATATAATATTCTTTGACAATATATTCCATAAAAAAATTTGTTTTATCTGAGTTATGATATATAATTTTTTTATCTATCAAAAAAGATAGCAAAATACTAAGATGTGATACATTTGCAGAGAAAACAAATTGTATTTCTCTTTTGCTGCTTCGACCATGTTGGCAGCTGGTTTCCCGTTTAATTCGAGAGTTGGATTCCCATTTCAATTGGAATCTATTACTGATCTGACATACGCATGCTGAAAGTTATCTGAAATAAATAAATCCAGTCTTCTCGTCATTTAAAAGTAATTTGAAATTACTTTATGTTTTGAAGTGTGTAAGGCAATTTTTATATATATTTTTTTGTTTCTAATTGCGGGCACCCTTGATCAAGTATAGTACGTTAGCTCATTAGCCGCAACAAGGCCGGAAACTGCTACTCATTTTATCGTTACTCGATGGGCACTTGTGAACCAAGTCACGGAGGTACGAGTAGCATCGCCCACGCCACTCCACCACAAACCCGTTTACAGGGCGGGCCACATTCAGCCATCATCTAAAGAAAGGACAAGAAACAGAGAGAGAAAGTGAAAGTACATCATGCCCAACCCGGGATTCGAACCCAGGTCCTCCCCATCCGTAATCAGTTAAGCTAACCACTAGACAGGTTGGGTGGCAGGCAATTTATATTAATTCAGTCAGTAAGAGGCTTCTCTTTATTGATTTTTAAGAGCGGAAATAATTTAAATTTATTGCCAAAACTTGCAATTTCTGAAGTAAAAAGCATTTATAATTTTAGTGTTTATGTGTTTGTTTTAATGTTGATAATCGATCATATATTTATGATTTGAATATGTAATTAATTAAAATCTTTTATTGTGACGAAAAATTACTTTTCATTTTTTTAAAATATGGTAAATTTTTTATTTTAAAACAGTAAAAATGAAAAGAAACATAATTATTTCTAATTAAATAAAAAATCGGTGCTCCATATGTATAATTTGAAGTTTGTTTAATCAGTAACTTTAAAAAAAAAAAACTTAAAAAAAAGTTTTGACAAAGGTTGAGATGACTAGTAAACTTCGCTCAAGGATGAGATTCCCTCGCAGCATCTCATCTGGATCAAAGAAACGAGTACACTTTCAAAAGAAACGTCTAGAAGTAAAAGAAAAAAAGAATAGAAAACTTCTGCCATTGCAGAGATTATCATCTAGAATTTCTTCCTTTTCATTGCTGCATTTTTCTCCCTTCGTCGTGGTTATTACTCTTCAATTCTCGGATTCTCATCATCTGCTGGAAGAAGAGGGAAAAAACGGAGAAGATGAAGGAAAATCTTTTCCAAACTCCTTTCCTTGAAAAACAACTTCGCGGTTTCTCAATGATAGGCATGGGATTAAGAGGCCGACAGGCACGGTATTTCTTCCTCCAGATTATTTCTTTTTGCATTCAACTTCTTACTCCTTTTTTGTATTTTAGAGTTTCCACAATAAATTCTTTTCTATATTTCAAGAATGCGAATGAATGGAACTCCAATTTTTTTTCTTTCATCCTCATTTGCTTATGCATGATTAAAATAAATATCTTCTAGAATATGAAATGAATAGTCGATCTTCTAGTGTTTCCTTCGGTTACACCACTCTGGAAATTCACCGGTTTTTAAAATATCAAATTTGAAATAACAAAAAAATGATTGGCTACTTATCATGTTAGAAAATTAAAGACGTTACCAGTGAATGAAATTTTCGTTGATGTAAAACGACATACACACGCCTTCGACCAATATGATGCTTGAATATTTAATACTCTGAATTTAGTTTGATTTTGAAAAGATTTCATAAACTCTGCTTATAGATTGTGTATAAAAGTGTGAAGTTTTGGCTGATCATTAATTATTTGGGAATTCATTGAGTGCACTTTTTTTTATGTTACAGATCAAACGTATAATGTACATTTTGAATGTTTTAAAGATGAAAACAATGAACGTATAGAAATTTACTCGAATGAGTAAGATTGAGATTTTTTTTTATGAGTTTTTGATAACATATGGAATTTATTCCTTATCAATTTATTATTGTGTTTCTCTTGAAAAATTAAGTATCATTTGTTGACTGGGTAATATTAAGATGCATATCTTTTCATTTTTAGACCTAAATTTGACTCTCATTTCTTTATATTTTATGAGACATAATATGTTATTGTAGTTGCTGTTAATTGCTATCTGTTGGATATATAATAAGAACCATTATGTTAAATTTTTATACTAGATCAAGAGGGATTTGCACACGATGCAATTTTTTTTTGCAGTTTTTCTTGACATGCAAATCAATATATCAAATTGTTAGTTGTAAATTTAGATACTCTATCACACAGCCGTATGTGGTCAGCTTTTAATAAAAATGTTTACTTCCTTTCAGTCTTTACTATGCTAGTTTACGAAGTTATAACCTTAACAACACTACTTTTGATAGAATAGATGGTGAGCCCAGTGACCTTCAATTCAGGAGTCATTGACTTGACAGCCACATCTGAAAAGGATATTTAATTTGCTCGGAATCCACTTTAAATTGTGTTTCTCATTCTAATTAGTTCTCATATTGAAAAAGTGATCGTAGAACGCGATAACTAACTGAGCAAATATTTTTGAATGTTTTTGGTATAGACGAAATATGTTTGCTATAGACGAAAATACTTGTTCAAATCACTGGATGAACTCATGGAAGCCTAGCGGTTGTATTGAGTTTTTTGGAATGGAATCTACCGAATTGCATGCCAGATACTGTTGAACAAAGAAAATGGATCTCTTAAGTTTTCTTTCAGCATTCATATCTGTCGAAGTAGATGCTTAGGAGTTTTGAGTTTTTTTTTTCCTTGCGATATATCGATACTGTTTTATCAGTATAAGTGCTAAAGAAAGGCAATATGTGACAGATATTAAAATTCTTACATTAGACGTTGGATGTTCGCTACGCAATCTCAAAGCTTTTTAGATAAAATGCAATGAAATTTTTCGCTTGATTTTTTTATATAAAAAATAAACTGGATTTAGTTTCAGTGCTAAAATGATTTAGTATAATATGAACAATTACAGCTCATTATTTAAAAAAATGTTTCAAAATATACTTGAATTTTAACATTAGACCTTATTTACAAGGAACATTGCAAATAATCTTTCTCTTGTTTCTGATTTTGGCTGTAATAAACGAAATATCATTCATACTAAGGAATATGTCATTTCCTATTTTGAGAAAGTGTTGAAAGGTTTCAATAAAAGCGTAAAAAAATGATACCCATTAGAAAGCATTGCTGTTCATTTTGCCTTAAATTGGGAGACATTGTCAAAATGTTTATTTTTATCTTGTTTTATTTTGTACGCTTAGTGTTTTTTGTAAAATTGTTTGTATGTAGTATTGATGCTGACAAATGTTCTTCGAAATGCCCATAAATAACTATCGCAATTTTTTTAAATGTACAAAGCAATTAAAGTTATTCATGTATGAATCGCATTTGTTTAGTAAATCATCAAATCTTGAGAATTCAATATACATTTGAGAAATTTTTGCATAAAAAGGGTTTTTCTCTCTTCTCTGTAATTGAAAAATATATTTCGTATATGTGATATTTTCCTTTCTTTTCGGAACAAAATGCTTATAAGAATATTTATATCACATGAAATGAAAATTAATAAAAATAAGCGAATACGGAATTAATTTTTTTTTTTAAGTTTTCCGTGAGAATATATATATTTCTTTTTTTTTAAAAAAAGATGCGTTTTTCCATTTTCCTCGGTTTAATGCGTTTTACTTTATCCTAGAGATTTCATCCGCAAAGTGGTAGAAAGCTGAGGGTGTAAAAAAAAAAAAGACAACTCTAGAATTTAGAAAAGAAAACTTTGAAGTGGTCGTGACGTTAGACTTCGTTGATGCTCTTTTTTCTTTATTTCCTTTCATTCTTTTTACTTCAACCATCTCGAGGAAGAGGAAATGTCCGGAAAAGGGAAAAGACTGGCATGGATGAAAGGAGGTGGAAGAGCACGCGAAAGAGGAGATTAGGGATCCAGCGGTAGCCTCAAGAAATATGCCCCATTCTCGCGAATATGACAGCTGGTGGAGGCGGTCCTTCTTCTGATGAAAGAAACACAAACTTCAGGACGCAGAGAAATAAAGGAGATGTGGACAAAGTATATATTTATGGACCTCGTCTATTTTCTGGAAAGAAGTGTGACAAAAAAATATAAATATATAGATTCATATTTTTTGAAAAAAAAAGAGTAAAGGATCAGCAGTTAACGTTGAAAGATCGTTGCTGGCATATATATATCTACTTTTTTTATACACTGCCGATTTTTATGGAAGAGTTCGGAAGTTTTCAGAAGCTTTTGTTATTCGAGTTTACTTATGGATATATCGAGTATATGCTGTATTTTCTTGACGTAAACTTCACTTATCAAAGAGACAGACAGTACTTTTTGAAACTTCAACGCATTTGAGACTGTGTTTAGTAATGCTCCTTTAATCTTGCCGGTATAGCATATTTTTATCATTCAAGATTCGTGGTGACACACAAAGAATTATATATATATATATATATATATATATATATATATATATATATATATATATATATATATATATGATATACATGATATGAAATTAAATATGTAGCTGCTATTTATTTTGTACTAATAGTTGCTGAGAGCTACTATTAGTACAAAAGAGCTTGAGTACATAGAGCTTGCTACAATCCCCAAGACTATTAATACATAGATCTTGCTACCATGCCCCAAGAGTATGAGTGCATTGTGTATCATTGTTTTCTCAATTTCATTTCGGATGAAACTGAAGTGAAAGATTTGTCAAAACTCCAAAGAAGGCAGATAATAGAAACCATCTGATCGGACCATTGTAGACCACAATGTCATAGCTTTTAGGATTATCAATAGGCACCGCTATTGGAAATAAGAACAGCATAGAATGATCATATCAAAATGACTTTCGTATGACAGACTTGTGGAAAAACTAAACTGACTACGAGAGACAAGCTAATAGTAAGGAAGTTGTGATCAGCAAAAGGAAGACCATGTTAACAAAAGTGGCTGCCAGGCAGTATGAACATCTGCAGAACCCAGTTAACATACAGTTTAAAGGGAATTGCAAGAATGAAATATTTATATCCGTGTAGAAATTGCAAACAAATCAGAAACGTTGAGGTCAGTGGAACAATGACTATAAAAGCTGGACTATGTATCAATGAAAACATTTTTTGTTTTTTTGATGAATCCAGTTTCTTTCAATTCCCAATCATGGGACAGACTTACGTGTGGTGAACCCCGCATAAGCTCATAATCCAAGCTTTTTCCTTCCTAAAATAAAGCATAGGGGTATTTCCGTAGTGGTTCAGGAAGTAGATTCCCTTGTCACCTTACATAGATAGGTCACTAGCCATTATTATGTCATTTGGATAATCAATTGCATTTTACGCCCAGATATTGTTTCTGTCCTGAAAGTTCACTTATAATGTTAATTCCTCTATTCATCTAATCGAACTGTTCAGTTTGTATTTCGAGAGCATGAGTACTCAGTTGCACAATTTCTATAGCCTGAAATTATTAAATTAAGGTGTGATATATTTCTTAAATCCAGAGCATCTAGCGATACTGATTTTTGGAAATTAATTTACCAGAAAAAGTTTCCAAATATTTAAAATTTTGTATTTGAAATCATACTTTGGATCGACGTATCTTTGCAAATCTGCATTTTCAATCATGAACGCCATAAAAACCAGACATCGGTTGCGTTTAACAGAGGAATATTTAATTTCGTGTTTACGCATTGCAATAAGCTCGTACCAGCCACAATATGATAAACTTGTCGCAGATATACAGTGCCAAATTTCAACTAAACAAAGTGAATAGATTGGTCAATGTTTGATTTATGAATACTTTAATTATTTTCGTCTGTAAATTTTTATTTTGTAAATATTAATTTTTTTTAGGAAAGTTAAATAATTTACCATTTTTTTCTTGTTATCGAAACTAAATATATAAACATGTTTGTTACATTAATTTAATTCTGCCATTGGTACACCACCTTGGATATTTTAAATGTGGAATAGACCACGGATCCCAAAAGTTTTGTTACCCCTGAAATATATATTTAATATAAGCTATTTAAAGTTTTAATTTTGTTTATACACTGGATTTTTGTAAAAAATTGAGGGAAATATAAAATGTTGTCTCTGACTACTTTAAAAAATAGACTATTTTATTCCGAAATTTTGATTACAATGTTTGTTATTAATTTAATCCGTATAATTTGAACTCACTAAAGTTACATCACCGATACACGCTATTCGAAAGATCTACTCAATTCAAGAATGGAAGTGGGTAGTTTCCTCTTTTGAAATTATCATCTTTGTGTAACCGTTGTTAAAATAGGGAAACTTTGCTCAACATTAGAACCCCCTTTTGTCTATATTTCAACTATAACAAATATATTTATTTTTTCGATTTTGGAAGACTACTGTTTGTTGTTGCCGTTTGCAGTGAACATATTTTCGCTTCACTTAAAATGTTGCTGATCAGAAAATAATTTGGAATGCAAAAGAAAGTAGTACTGATTTAATCTTTGATAATTAAGTGGTTCTGAAAGAAATTTTATTTACGAATTTATTGTATGGAAACGATGCATACCTCATTCGAGTTGAGGGATCAGTTTGTGAGCCCCCCTTTCCCCTAAAAAAAGAAAAGAAATAGATTGAAATCTTATTTCATTGTAACATTATGTACAATTAAATTTCCATATATTTCTAATATATATTTTTCTATTACTAATGTTTTTGTACTCTAGGATTATAAACTAGGCCGCAAAGTACTATCGGAGGGTTACTTAAAATTTCGTCTTGTATGGAAATTTCAACACATATGATGCAAATTACACAAGCATATTACATTATTTCGCCTTTTATTTTATTATTTTATTTATTTTTTCTTTTATTTGTAGATTTTTTAAGTTTTCTTAATTAAAGTGAATTGATTATGCTTAACTTTCATTGTAATTCTGTTTTCTTGCTAATTTTAACATAATATTATATAGTATCATATAAAATAATAGATTAAAAGGCGTACCCTTTTAATCTTTATTGTAGAATTATCTATTTAAATTGCATAAAACTCTCCCTGTGTATATATATGTATATATATATATATATATATATATATATATATATATATATATATATATATATATATATATATATATACACAAACAGATGTTATTTGTTTAAATATCTGTTTTCTCTATATATCTGTCTCTATATATTTGCTGTATATGTTAATTATGTCTATATTTTATTGTTTAATGTCCATTTCATTTGTATAATGTAGACTGTTATTAAATTTTTACAATAGTTACTGACATATGCATTTATATATTATATATTAATTTTTTAATTTCAATGTTACTAAATTCAAAATAGTTTATTTTACTTCTATCTTTTCTGCTAATATGAACACAAGACTAAAATAATTAAAAAATGGTACAGATTGTTAGAAGCAAGAAACTTACTTGTGACTACCTTCGTTAATGATTGAAAATGTAATCATTGATGGAAAAAATTTCTAAGCTGTTTTAGCGTGATAAAAAGACGTCTTTCAAAGAAGAAAGCTTCGTCAATAGATAAATAGGCTTTGAAACAAATTCTTTCAGCACTGTTCGGTGTAAAAATGATGAGTCGCACAGATCATAGCATTCTTTAATTTTCTTCGCCAAACTTCGCCAATAAAAGTGATTATCCTCAGCAAAGGGTGTTGATCATCCCTTAATAGAATAGTTGAGCTCCCCGGCTGTTATTACTCACCCTTTATTATGCCTGGGAGAAGGGAATGTCGATTTTTCCGATGGCGTATTGTTCCTCCTCTTGTAGACTCGTCAATTTAATTATCACGGCCAATCGGTGCTCAAGCTATTCCATAAAAGAAAGTGCCTAGCAGCGAATTAACGAGAATGAGGCCAAACTCCGTCATTATTAGGCAGGAGCTTATTTATTTGATCGCGCTTTGTTGTTCTCGGAATAATGTATCACAAAAGTGGTCATTTTAGGACAACGGTCAATATATGGACCATTCATCATTATTGTTTCACCATTATTTGTACTTAGGAAAGAAGGAGTTCATCTGTTGAATTTTAACGGGATTTATTTCTCAGTGTCTTACTTTATCATTTATCTATAATTATTATCAATAGATGGAGCTGTTGCGCTGTTTTAAAGACTTTTGAAACTTGGGAAGTATGTAATTTTTAAGGCCACTTTTTTATGATTAAAAAATTTGGATTCTAATATCGAATTAATTATTATATTTTTTTCCTGTGATATATGTGATAGATTTGTAAAACTTCAAATCTGAATATTTTTAATATTTTTTCATAGAATAATTGAGATTTATATTCATGATTTTAAATTAATTAAAATAAGATAATGATTTTAACCGTGTTATTTAAACTATATTTTCTTTGTTTTCAACTATAATGTGGACCGAACTGATTGCACGTTTTTCAGCACTCTAGTCTTCAGCTCAAAAGTTTATGAATTTGACTCCCATTTCGAATGTAAATGTTTAATTGTGATTTTGAATCCACTTTAAAGTATTTATCACTGTCGTGTTAGATCCCGTTTACAGAATATAAATTTTACAGCGGCAAACCGAACTAGACAACATTGGTTTTATTTCATAACTGCTATGACCCTTAAATTTTATCTCCGTTTTATTATACGTATTGGAAACCAGTAAATATGAAAAGCACATAAATACATAAGTACATACTGTATAAGCTAATTTTCAAATTGATAATAGTATGACTAAAAAAAAAATATTCCGTTCTTAATTTTATAAAGTAAAAACTGCAAAAATCGCTTTATCTATATTTTGCGAAATTGAGCTCTAATTTCATTTATATTACTCTTATTAAAAAAGTGAATTTATGGTCTCACTTTGACCTATTAGGATTAATCTCTTTTGAATAATAAACACTAAGTTCAATTCTAGCCTCTACTAATAAACGAGAGATGTTTTTTTTTTCTTTTTTTTAAATGCACTTTTGTCGGGCTGGGTGCTTGGAAGCATTCTGTGTTTTTTACCTTGATGCGCGTGAAAATATTTTAAGAAGATCCATTACATATGAAAAGTTCAATTACATATGATAGAATGATAATTCAAATAAAGTTAAACTAATTTTTTAAATAATTTAAATTTTTATTCGATTTTTTCTCACTTGATAAAAAATTGATTTTCTTATGAGACATTATTCATTAATAATGCAAAATTTGAGGCTAAAATTAATATATTTTAAATGTTGCATTGATAGGCATAAACACAAAAGAGAGGCGAGATATTTTAGAAGCCTATTTATTTTATGTCCAAAAATACGAATGTGGTATTTCTGCTAATATGAACACACACTTTCTAATAGAATTTTCTGAATGGCGTTTTGATTTCCAATAAAGGAATTCTTTGGTTTGACTATTATCTTGAGTGTAGATATTTGTAGTTGTTTCAAATAATAAGTAATTGTTGATTTTATTATCACGCAGAAGTATAAGTAGAGTAATGTACCAGATACAACTGTAAAATGGATTTCAAGCTGATGTTTTTGAATTTTAATTTCCTTAATTTTCTAATTCTATCTCCTGGCACTTAGTGTTTTTTTTACCAAATTAGTTGATCCTATCCAACTAAATCCCCTTATATTGATAACGTTCCTACAAGTTATTTGCCGAGATAACTACTGAATGTAAAGCATTTTGACCTTCAATTTAGTAGTTCGTAGGTTTGATTCCCACTTCGGGTGTGAATGTTTGTAGTGCTTAAAACCTACTTTAAGTATTAGTGGTGGTCTCATTAGCATCGAATGCAAAAATAGTGGCTGTTCTGCTATAAGCAAAACAAATCAATGTAAACTGTAGATTCCAGTTCAAAACGTGACTTCAAGAGCTAAAGTGACTGTAGAGGTGACAAATTAAATTAAACCAAACCTTGCTTATTATTTAAAGGTTCGTATTTCTCCACTGTGGTGTCGTAAAGATGAAAATTAAGATGCTGATTTAGAAGCTGAATTTGTCATCTGACTGTGATTAAAAGCAGAGTATTGTCTTCTTATGTATATTTGGATGTTTCTCAAATCGTCGTTGGGAATTAATTATTCAGCTTTAATGCAATGTATATCCGTATGCAAACACAAGAAAACAAGTTTTTTAAAACTTCTAGAAATTGATTTTTGCCACTTAGTATTCATGTAAGGTTGCATTTGATAGTATTAAGTATGATAGTCACAAAAATATCATCAAACTGTCAGCCAAATGATTAGCGTTCTGCCTTTTGGTTCAGCAGTTCATAGATTCGAATCTCAACTCGGTTTGGATGTTTGTATTGACTTAGAATCCCCTTTTAAACTGTAGCTCTATATCTAATTTATCCTTCTTCCAAAATTTACCGTTGATTGATTGACAAATTAATAAACCAACGAAACCATTCCGCAAAAGTTTTGTAATTTTTTCTATAGCATTTGGCAATTTGTCCTGTTTGGAATTTGTGCCATAAAACCCAGCCAATTAACCAACCATGAATTTGATGCGTATATTGGATGTGGATGGTCAGAATTGTTGAGAATCTGTTTTAAGCTGCAGATTCCAGTCTAATGATCATAGTGTGGAAAAAGTAACATGTAAAGCAATAACCAAATCAAATGTGTCTGTTTTCTTTGAGTTCTCTGGATTTTTGTAGAGAACATTTTATCTTTTCAGTTAATTATATATATTTCCGCTTTTATAAATTGTTATTCCATAATAATTTATTTATAAAATAATTTATATCATTATAAGCAAAACTTCCACATCTAACTCTATAGCTTTCTATTTATAGATTGTTCAATGAAGATTTTTCATTTAAAATTGGTTTTTTAAAAGTTTATTTCGGATTTAAACAAACTTATAACTTATTTTATTAGATTCATTGATTATTTTTGATTAGTTTCTATTATTTGAAGTTTGTCTTTCATTTTTAATGGGTTGCTCTGTATTCATCCTTAGACTTTCCTATCTATTCTTTTTTTCACGCATGGACCTTCATTATAATATTATCAATGAACATCTCTCAACAATCTATCATTCGTTTCGAAGTCAAAACCTAATCTTTTCATCTAATTAGTTACTTTGTACACCAAACCATTGTCGCAGTTTTAAATTTACAAATTTCGAATCCCGAATTACTCGCGCTCATTAATTTGTTCTCGATCCCCCTTTTCGGATGGGTGCTCATTAAATCAGACCAGCCCCAATCGTGTAGTCACTTTCCCTTGTTTGTCCGGATAGTGATTTAATGAGGGCATTAAGATCCAGAATCTTCCCTTACGCTTTCGAAATTCTCTTAACAACCAGCCATGTCCCGCCGACTAAAAAATTATAGCTCCCCGTTATAGGCGATCGAATTCGGGCACTTCAATGTATGGGTGGGCAGGGGCTTCTTATTACGGGATATCAATTTTATTTCGGTGCGGCTACTGTTGAAGGGATTTATATTGCCCACTAGAGAAGGATTATTCACACTTGCCCTTTTATTTATGCCTTGTGGTAAACGATTCATTCGCTGTAAGTGCTCGGCAAAATTATTGCAAGGAATCGAAAGCTATTTTCGTATTTATGGTTTATAGTTACAGATATGTTTGGTTGTAGCTACACTACAGGAAACTGGGTCTAATTATCATGCTATAATACTGAGAATAATCTAAGAAACATTTAAAATATGTAGATATATATTGATACTCTGAAAACCTGATTCTAAAGAAAACATTTCATTAGTATTAAATTTTGTAAAAATTTCCGAGTTACATCTTTCTCAAGATTTATGCTAATTTAAGTTTAATCCATAAAATTAGAATGCTTTTGATATTTAAATACATTATTAATATTTTAGTAACGTTTTATGCAAAAAATAAAAATATAGTAAAATTTTAATTCATATTTATTAAAATTTTACCCAAAAATTTTACCAAAGAATTTTACCCAAAGTAAAAAATGGATATTATAATTCAAGTTAATAGCATTATATATCACAAAATATTTATAGTACCTTCATAAACTGTCTATTATAGATTTCTAATTTCTTGTATAATTTGAGTTATAAAATTTAATATGTTAAATTTTATTTATAATTTGTTTTCCTTATTAATTGCATTCAAATATTTCCTACCATGATGAAAAGTATCATGATAGTTCCGAAAAATGAATTTTTCGTAAGAAATACTAAACTAGCATAAGAAAACGTGTGGTAATTTAATTATCATGTAAAAATACATCGAATAAAAAAATACATTTAGAATCATTTTGTAAATCCTAATTTTTTGATATAGACAATTTTTTAATTTATAACTTTAAAAAATAATGTAAAATAAAGCTCATATTAACTAAAATAAATCCATTCCTTTGTGCTTCAACAACAAACTAAGTACAGTCAACTACAAATTAAAGTACTCAAAATGTTATCAATAGGCAAAAGAATCTCTGCTAATAAGAATTTAAAATTAGTAACTATATTTTGCTAAATATGAATGAAAGATAAAATATGATATAATGTATAAAATAAAAGTTTTTTGTGTTGTACATAATTGCATCTTCAATAAAATTATTGATTTAATTTAAAGAAAGAGAAAGAAAGTGTCTTTATATACATAAATGAAATATTGCAAGATGCTAAAAATATTACACACATAAAATAATTGTAATAAACCTTTGAAAGCTCGTTAATACTGAGAGATTATATAGATATTTTAGTGATAACATTGAAACAGATTGAAGAAATAGGCAAATAATATGTTAATTTTTTAATGTCAGGTGATCATTGAGAAAGTAATATCTGTATATAAATACAGAAGAGATGAAGATGAGAAGCAATAATAATGCATTACAAACACATAAACGCTATTAAATCTTTATAAATACATGATTAAATATTTATTCAAAGTAAAAGATTGTTGTACAGGATTTTGTAATAAGATAAAATTTTGTGAAGACAAAATCGATTGTTTATTGTTTGTAAGCAAACACACAAAAAAATTTAACTGTTAAATAAGTTTCAATAATGATAAAATTGATTGAAAAAATAGCTTAATTCATTATTATTCATAATTTATGTGATCTCTATTATAAATTTAGTGTAATTATTGATTACTTTCTTATTAGTGTAATTATGCATTTCAATAGTAATGTGATATCGATTCTGCTTAATTTTATGTTTATGAGGTACAAAATACAAATGTTGGTAGCACATTTTTTCAAAACTATTTAGTTCAAAAACTTTGAACAGGAAATTAATAGTTAAAGAAACCTAATCAATCACATGGGCTTAAATTTTTACAAATAATGGCTTAAATTCTTACAAAATCTAAATTTGAAGTAGAAATTAAACTTGCATAAACTAGATAAAACACATGGATATCAGGTCACGTCATATATAACATTAAGCGATAGCTGCTTTATTTGCGTATTGTGATGGTTTCTTTTTGTAACACATGCAGATTCAATAATTTTGAATCTCAGCACAACATACACAAATTTGTGATTATTTTTGATTTTTTTGCTTATTTTGAAAAGCGGACTTATATTTACTTCCATTTATTTTTTCAACAAAATTTTCTTCTCATTTCTCATTTTTGTTAGTTTTGAAGTATGGATTCATCTTTTTATGAACTAACATGAATTCATACTTATAAGAACATTATATTTAATATAAAAATAACATATTTTTAAACATTTCTGTCAAGAACTGCATGCACTTCATAACATGGCTTTGCGAATCTTTCATTCATTTAGTTTTCGATTGGAATCTATACAATTTGGCGTCTTCTATTGAAACGCTGTAAAATTTTAATCGGTGACTGCCAAAGCATTTCATTTAGTCACATAGCATCACTTTATT
Organism: Latrodectus geometricus; assembly: GCA_026290005.1. Lineage (NCBI taxonomy): Eukaryota > Metazoa > Arthropoda > Arachnida > Araneae > Theridiidae > Latrodectus > Latrodectus geometricus. The sequence continues at coordinate 18,556 of JAPDSC010134109.1, forward strand.
TAAAATTTGACCCAAACTTAATTCAATAACAAAATTGATATGTAAGTTGTATGTTGTGATTTGTTGAACAGTAAATATCAGTCTGTGTTTCAGTGCCTTTCTGAATGATTGTAAGATTTTAAACAGCTATAAATTGTTACTATTGGATGTAATTGTTTAATTTATTTAAAAATTTAACAATTAATCTACACAATTGCTATTTGACTTTGAATAATCGATACGTGATTCTTTACTCTTGATTATGTATTTTTTTTTCTTCATTTTCACTTTTATTATAAATGTTAATTACAATGGTACATCACATGGAGACTAATGAAAGAAAAATTCTGTTTGAATCTAATAACAAATTAGATCACAAGAAAGAAAATGTATGCATGTTTCATTTATATCATTAGTTTCTCTCTGGGTAAGTGTGATGCGAAAACAACCGCTTAGAACTCTGGCTCTTTAGCACGATCTATCCTTGTAAGAAATTAACGTCCTTATCTTTTCATTGATATCTCTCGCCTGTCGGCGCTGTGTGTGCCATTAGCAGGAAGATGAATTGGTCCGATCGCATTTTGGTTGTCATCGCCTTGAGCCCTTCCACGTGATTCATGGCGGTCGCGAAAAATATTGCCTTTTATTCATTCTTTCCTGGTGGCCATTAGAGCAAGAGTGTAACGGAGCTTCCTCTTTTTTTTTTTTT
>JAPDSC010134110.1:0-24612 GCA_026290005.1 Latrodectus geometricus
TATGAGCTATAAAGTATTCTATGGAATTTATTGGAATGTTAATATTCAAAAAAGTATACATATGATCATTGTTACTTGAAATAGCATTCAATTCCATATAGAATTTTACATTGTGTCAGCTAATTTTATTCCTCTTACAACATTTCTAACCAATTTCTGATTGTTGTACATTTAAGGCTTTCAATATTCTAAAATGTTTTTTGACTCCATAAAATATCTTGCTATCCTTTTTCTGATTATCCTGAACTATCTTGGTTTCACATACTTTTCAATCTTAACATAATTCTTAAAATATCTCAGTCATAACATAGTTTGTCAGAATACTGTTGTTTTATCATATTGTTAGTCAACTTGATATTTAAAATAAGAGAATATATTCTACAATTACACAATTGGAAATGGTAATGGTTTGAATTTTTCTACAATGAATTTTGATTGAGAATACTGGAACCGCACTCAAATCGTATGCTGCTGATACTGACGATGAAACTTAACTTCTTTTTTTTTTTTTTTTTAACAATTTTTTAACTTAAAAACTTCACATCATTTTTTATTTCAGTCCCTTATACTAATTAATATAAATATGATGACTTTTTGGAGTTCATTTCAAAAACGTGTTAATGAAGGAAGAGCTTAATATGTTTTGAATCTGAAATATATTTCTCATGTTACATTCAAATTGGTTACCTTTACGACTTATTCAAATATTGGTATTTTTGCAACACATCAAATCTCTTAATCCTTCATAGGTAAAAATAACGATGAACTAATTAATAAAAAATATATTCATTGAATAAAAATTTGTTTAGCTTAAATTCATGTAGTTTCAGCCCTTTTAATTTCATCTAATGAAATTACACTTGATATGGTATGCAAAGTTTCATAATAAAGCTATAATAAACAAAAACATTTTTTCTATGAATTTCATTAATTTATTTATATCTCGATGCTATAGGTCATGTTGCAGATTCTCAAAGTATTATCAGTTTTTCATTATTTAAAATTTCTTTAAAATTGAAAAGCCCATAAACATGGTGTTTTTGCTTATGATTTATTACTTTAAAATTTGCTTGCAAGAAAATTTTTCTTAAGGAATGAATTTTATCTTGGTGAACAAAAGTTATAATTATATAAAATCCTTGGAAAAATTTTAAGAAATGAATAATGAAAACACATATTTTTACAGAAACATAATTTTTGTTATTAATGAATTATTTGATGGAATCAGGTTTTGGGTAAAGATAATTTAACGTCATATATTTTTATCTGGGATTATAATCGTATTATAGAGTTAGTAATTTGAGATACTATTCCTTTCATATCTTCCTTCTTTGCTTAATCAATGTCATTGTTTATTATAGTACCAAAAAAAATTTAAAGACAAGTATTGAAAAACTTGAAAGATAATCAATGAAAAAAATAATTTAAGTTGTAAATTACTTTTTCATAGTACATATTTCAAACTCTTATTGAAATAATAACGGATTATTCCTTATGGGTAGCACCAATTATTCATTTTAAATGAGAAAAATTATTAATTTTTTTTTAATTTAATAAAATCTCCTTTATATTAGAAAGTTAAGAATAAACTAAAAAAAAACTTCAATTAAATATTTATATTTATTTGTTAAAATTTTCTGATTAAAAATTATGAAAATATAATTTAAGTTATATGTATATTTGTACAAGTTACATGTTATAATTTAAGTTACTTTATGAGAAAAAACATCAATTTATTGATTGATATCTTACATGGGAATGATTTATTTTCCTAACATTTGTACCTTGAAGATGTATTTTAACAACCAAAGGTAGGAAAAGGGCTAAAGTAAAGCTATATAGAGATAAGAATGAAGAATAAAATTTGTGAAAGGCAGGTGCTATCTAGAATCAAATTCTTATCGAAGAGGCAAAGAAATGCAACAATGCCCTTACTTTGCCTTGGGAGACACTACGACAACATTGCCTTAGGACAAACATAAAAATATACGGATTTCACTTTACACCAAGAAGCTTCCGATTTTCATTCAATTTTCTCTTCCACTTCTCTTTTGCGTCCCATTTTCCACTGCATATTCTGTTGTGATCACTGTATGTAAAAGTAAGAAAATACATTCATTCGTTTTAAGTGAAAGGGTAATTTCAGTGATCATTATAAACAATATATGGAAATAGGCATTACAGAAATGTGAATCCTGAAAGTTCTGTTTTATGTTCTTTATCATTAAAAATTAGTAATTCATGTGTAAGAAACATATCACAAAATAATTTACGCATTGAATCCATGGAACGATCCTTTTTACTTTGTTTGATTTTTCATTTCTATGAATTTATACTGAAACAAAATAACAGATGATTATTTTCTTCCTATTTTCTGAAAATACAGGCCTAATTATTTCTTGAAGGGAGAGAACTGATTCATGTTAATAGTTTATAAATTCTAATGTGTACGTTCATGTATAAAATAATTATCCTCTAATGTGTATGTATACATTAATTTAAAATTAGCTTTAATGTTTAAGTTCTAGTTAAATCAATTTCACATATAAAAAATCAATTTACAGCATCAAACACACCAATCGAAATTTCTTTAGTAAATTGACAATGTTCTAAATTTACATGTAAAAAGGAATCGATTTTTAAAATGATTTAGGCAATATTTGTTTGAAATTTTATATAATATGTCAACGAATTTTTGATTGATAAATGCCACATTTTGTTTTTATAGTATTGCTTGCTTACAAAATCAGATTCCAGAGATTGTCGGAGATAATGTTCGAGGATTAAGACATGAATAGATAGTATATTAAGAAACAAGGATAAAAATACTCTTACTAGTTACTTTCATGAAATTTATTCATTAGAGAAAAACAGTACTGTTTTGATTTTCAGGTTTGTATTTTAGTTCCTTTTCAATGTTTCATGCACTGTATATTCTAATTTGAGTTATTATACCTATATTAAAGTAGACGAATATATATTGCAATTTTGATGCTTATTACTATGTATACAATAAAACCAAGAGTGATTTTAATTTCTGGTGCTTTAGAAATATTTGTTAAAGTCATCTAGAATGAAATTAGCTTTACACAAAATAAATTTTTCAAAATAACAAACAGATTTCTTTATTTAAATATGCTCCTTCTTAGCCCTAGCAGCACTCGTATCAATACTTATACATGGATTAATTTTCGTGTATCGGCAGATACATTACACAAATGTATGGCTTATAAGTATCTCTAAAAAGTTTTAATTTTGTCAGATCTGAAATTTATTCTTTGAAATTTTTTGTACATTGATGTATTATAGATTAAAACACAAATTTATAACTATTGTTTTTTTCTTTGAAGATATGGCAAAAAATGAAAAAAGGTGTAATTTCATAACTATTTAACTATTTCAAGAAAGCAACGTTGTTTTACTTGAATTTGGCACCATCAATTGCATTCCAATGTACTCGTACTTTTCATTTATATTGAAAATCAATATATTTATTTGAATTTTATATTTTTAATTTGCAATAACATAAAAAATTGTATAAGAATATTAAAATATTTGGATCATCAATAGTGAAAAATAGTGAGCAAAAAAAAAATTATACATAACACTAAGTTATCCAGAATTTTTAAGTAATTTGAATGCGAAATTAGAGAATTTTCAATTTCCTCAAGAAAATAAATTTTTTCATGTTACATAATTCATTAATTTAAAAACATTCTCTTAGAAGTTTATTTAAAAGCAATCATTAGTGGCGCAAATTGAATTTTCCATTCAAACAAGATTATTTTAACAATCAAATAAAATTAAAGGAATACAAAGTAAGGTATTTAAATAAATATATTGCATTTACTTTTATTTAAATATCTAAATTTGCATTTCATTGGAAATCAAAGTTTTGAAAGTATGCCTATTTTTTTGACTTCATAAATAATGAAAAAAATAATTTTCCTATTTTCTAGAATTGAGAACTATTTATATTCCTTCCTTTAAAAAACTTTTCTCACTAAATATCATTCATTTTATTATGCTTTTATGACTTCTGTCATTTTATCTAGTTTTTCAATTTACTACTTTTAAACTAGATAGAAATGACAGAAGTATTTAATATGCATTGAAATATTGTAACAAGTTCTTCCTATATATTAGTATACGATACCAGTAGAAACATTTAAAATCATTCACTCGTAAAATGTATTATAATATTAGTTTTGGGTGTAATACCATGGGGTTTTGGGTGTAATACCATGCTCTATTATTTAATTTTCACTTTTGTTGTGTTCGATTTTGATACATTTTTAAAAATGCTATTATATTGCAAAACTCAAAGCTAACTAAATTTTAAAACCTGTCTCAGCAGTCTTAGGAGTTTATGAAAAGAACATCCACTGTATACAATTCAAACGTATTGACATTCCTAAAAAGAAAGCATTTGATTTAAATTACAGTAATATAAATAATCTTCATAGTGTGACAAATGTATCTTGTGAAAATATATTTTTAACTAAATAGTAATATTTGATTCTAAAAGAATTTCTTTAAATTTATTTTTAAAAAAGAAAAAATATTCCACCGTATTCTGTTGGCATAAGAAGTACAATGAAAGAACACGCTTATGCAAATAAAGTTCGCCAAGAAGACGAAATGTAGTAATACAAAGAATTTCATGGTACACTTTTTATGGTAAAAAAGCTTTCTATGTAAGAGCATGCATGACTCTTATCGCCGTGTCCAGTACTATGTTCTTATCGGAAAAAAGGTATTTTCTCCTCTTATGCCTACAATAACTTTCTAAAATTATGTTTAACTGTCCTGTCCCATTGTAGATTTATCTTTAATATTAAATTTCAGTTTTTTTTTTTTAAATTTTTTTTCGCTAAATTTTACTAAAAATTGCTATGTATGCAAAAAGTACCATTTTTTCATTTCAACTAGAGATAACGTGAAAAAATCAGGATGATTCCTTTTAACTCTAGATAAATATAGCCAAAAATTTCTTTAATTTGTAAAACATGAAATTGAATAAAAAATTTTATAAAAATGTATAAAAAATTGAAAGGAATTATTTTTATATCCAATTTTTTTTTGTAAACATGAGTATTTCCGATAGTAAATAATAAAAACAAATAACATTTGTGTGTTTTTGCTTAATGTTAAACATATATTGATTTAATATTAAGCAAAAACACATACTATATGTTATCAGATAAATAAATGTAAATTTATCTGAAGATTTAAATGAGTTAATACATTACAGATCCAAATCAATTATCGAGTTTTGAAACTTTAATGCAATCTGTTTCAAAAAGTTTATTCCAAGTTAAAAGAAATTAAATTCCTTTATATCTCACTAGATTAAATATCGAATTTCACTGAATGATTTTATAACAACTATAAACACTCTTCTCAAAACTCTTTTGCGAAATTTATTTGGCGAAAATATAGAAAAAAGTTCATATGGAATAATTTATGCCTTTAAAGTTTGTTACTAAACTACATAAATGATATTTTATAAATGAATATAAGGCACTAACACAATAATAAACAACGTTCTCTTATCTGTGTTGTAATATACAAAGCTGGTGAAATGCTTTGTATCAATCGATGTTGAATATTAGAAAATAGATATTGCATTTGTTGTCTCCATTTACAGTGGTTAAAATAGGCACACCTTTTTTATTCATGAGATATTTCTTTGGGAAATTTAAATATAATTTCCTCTCTAATACAATATTTCTCTTGCAAGTAAAAGCTAAAAACCTAAAATGAACAAAAATGCATTACAACATCCTTGAATGCTAATGCATTTACTTCTGCTTGAAATACAGGATCATTAAATTAAAACTGTTCAATTGATAATGTATACAATATAGTTAGATAACATTACAAACATATTGTAATTATTAAAATAAAAATATATAGTCAATATTATTAATACTTTAAATAATAATAATATTGTATACATAATTTTTTAACACTTTAAAATATTTTCAGTAGATTTAGAGTATATATATATATATATATATATATATATATATATATATATATATTTATATATATAAATTGACCATATAGCTTCATAAATATTTAAACGGTATAAGCAGTACATTGAATGATATGTATTGTATAACAGACTAAATGAAAAATATAGTAAATCTCAAAATAGAAGTTTTTGGAAGAAATTATATATGCTAGATTCTCAGATGCTTTTTCGAATTATTCTAGGCTTTTGCATTAAAATTGGTTGGGGGAAACTTTTAGAGATTGGAATCTATATAATATTATTTATTTTTGCTAGAATACATGAATAAAATATAATTGTTATCAAAATGATTGGTCTAAGTAAGGGGATATATGGCATGCGGTAGCCTATAATAGGACTGAGCCCAAATATACTCATCAATCAAACAATCATATAATCAATGAGTCAAAGCCAAATTGAGTTTAATTGTATATTCCATTTTTTAAATTATGATAGAAACTTAATTTTAAAAAGAACAAATTATACCAAAAGAGATAATTTAAATGAAAACAATTATTCCAGAAGAAAGCAATCATTTAATTCAACTTTACATCTGCTTTTGCATTTTTCATTCGATGCTTTATTTATTTAGAACATTCTTTGAATAAATGCTTCAAGGTTTTAAACTAAATGTAGGTATTATTTATCCTTCTTGAACCATTATATTTAAGTTCAGATGCAGCAATGTAATTAAAATTCCATCTACTGTTTTGTGGCTCTGCTGACATTTCAGTAATCTAAATTGAAGTGGAGATGAATCTGCACTTCTCTTAGAGGAAGCGAGAAATTGTTCAGTTTCTTATTTAATTTAACAATGACGGTGGAAGCGAAAGGTTAGACTTAATTTAAAATCAAATTTTCCATTCTGAACAAAGAATTAAATTGTACTTCCAAAACCTTTTTTTCTGTTTGATTTCTTGAAAGAAAGGCAGTCAATTATCGTCTATGTGTGGAAGAAACATTTATTGTAGTGACAGCAAAAATTTCATTTCCGTTTATTTCGAATATAATGATTTTTTAGTCAAATATGAAGATGCTAAATTTTCATCAAATTTTAAACCCCATAAAATTTAGATACAATTATTTTCTATCAATCATAGGAATTAAATGTTTTGATTGATATTTATGAATTAAAAATGTTAGGTAACTTTTAAAGAAGATATTTTTTCAACAGAAGTAAACTTCAGTATTCTTTAGATCAGCGTTTCCCAACCTTTTTTAGCCAAGGCACACTTGTCGCGGGGAAAAAAATCACGAGGCACACCACCATTAGAAAATGTTAAAAAATTAACTCTGTGCTTATATTGAGTATAATAAAGTAATTCTCTTGAATAGGAATCAAATACGCACAAAGAAAGTATTTTATAATTACTTTATTATGAAATATTAAGTAAACAGAATAGTGAAAAATTATAAAATACTTTCAGTGCGAAACTTGGGCCTGTTTGGCTGAACACAAAGCTGATATTCTGGCTGGAATCGAAGAAAGACACACGCGTAGCTCTTCGTCAACAGTTCTCAGTCTCTCTCTGTATTTGGTTTTCATAACAATCATGCTTGAAAAGCTAATCTCACACAGATATGTAGTGGAAAAAGGGAACAATGTCAAAATAGCTTTGTTTGCCAGAAGGGGGAACTCCTTGGCAGTATCCAACCAAAAACTATCCAAAGGTAGATCAGCAAATCTTAGCTTGCAACCACGATTTTGTCTCAGTTCAATTAGTTCCTCCTGCTCCTGTAAAGTCATTTCCTTTCCAACAACTGATGCTGAGCTATAAGGGTTTCTAACCCAGTCAAGGCATTCAGTGGAGACTGAAGAGAAATAAAATGACAACTTCTTCTCAAGAGTTTTTAAATGCTTAACTATTATCTCACACAGTGCAGCAGTGTGAACACCTTGCCATTGCATGGTGAGTGTGAACATTTCAAGATTGCCACTTTCCACGTGTTGATGCCAGAGTTGCACCTTTGAACGGAATCCACTTATTTTATCTGTACTTGTAAGCAGGTTTTCATTTCGGCCTTGCATTCGGGTGTTCAATTCATTCAGATGATGAAATATATCTTCCAGGTATGCCAGCCTTGCACACCACTCATCCCTTGCAAGCTGCTTTGCGTAATCTGACCCCTCATTTGTCAGAAACACTTTAAGTTCCTCCCGCAGCTCATACACACGAACCAAGACCTTGCCACGCGACAACCACCGGACCTCCGTATGAAACAGCAAGGTTTTATGTTTTGCTCCCGTCTCCTCACACAAAGCTGCGACTTTTCATGGGTCATGACTTTACCATGCGCACAACATCATCCAACACATGAACTAAGGCTGATGGTAAAGTCTTGGCTACGAGGGCCTCACGGCACACCACGGTGCTTCAGACGGCACACTGGTGTGCCGCGGAACAGCGGTTGGGAACCGCTGCTTTAGATAAATAGCTTTGCTAGATATTTAAATCAAGAGAATAAATTTAACAGATTAAGTTGTTTTTAACCTGTCTTGTGAACGTTAATAAATATGGGTTCTACCTTCATAGGAACAAAATTGACAATATTAAAGAAAATATAATTGTTACTATTCAACGCATTACTACATAATTTTTAAAACAACAATTTTAACTTGCACTTAAAACAAAATTAAATATTTTTAAATACATTGGTATTATAATACCACGTTGATAAATAAGCCCTTAGATTCCTCAATTTTAAAAAATTTTGACCAATAAATAACCTTTTTTCCATTTCCTGGATAAACTCGAATTTTTTTACATCATTTTAATTAGGAGAAGAAGCAACACAACACAAGTTGAACTTTTCATAACTGAAATTTTATTTCTATTAAAAAATACTCAATTTTTATTATTTTTATTTTATTTATTTATTTTTTTATTCTTTTTTGGTTTTTATAAAAAAGTTTACATACATTGCCTTATTTCTCTTAAAGATGAAAATCTAGTTTTCTAATTTATTGTCTGCACTTTAACTTTCAAACACATTAGAACTGGAAAAATATTTCAGATTCAAACTTACACGATTGTGTTGAAGTGAATGAAATGTAATATAGTCATACGATAATTTCCAAAAGCAAATTATGATAATATGTGAACTTTTAGCTGTTAGAATGAAGAAAGCAATAGTATGTGAATAAACAAATTTTACTTTGGTTGTCATGAAATGCCAATGAAATATGGCAACTATGATTTTTAATGAAATAAAATAGATTTGCAAATATATAATAATTTTATAAATCATAAAATTATATTACATTTAAAAATGCAATTCCATAAATGTTGCGAAGGCATCATATTGGAGTTATTAACGAAAAGAAGCTGAACTATATTCAAGAAAAAGGCGTTAAGATATATATATTGGTAATCTTCACTTGGATATAGTATTCATAGTAATTAACCATAATACATATGATGTAAGATCAACTATTACCAGAATAAAGTAATATCATTCCTCTTGAGAAACAGTTTCCAAGTCTATGACAGTGACTGATGTGCAAATTACCTACGCCAGTGTTTCTCAACCTTTTAGTATTCACGGCCCAATTTTCAATCATAATTTTCATCGCGCCCCCCAATTCCCACCGCATACAATAAAATATATACAATATTAATGTATTTTGAGTATTTTGGCGCTAAACTTACACTAAAACCTTAATTTTAAACTTTACAAATTACCAAGAATACCGAAATTTATTGACATTTTGATACACCGATCCTCAGCATTGAAAAAACAAGAATCCTATGCTTTTTTTTGCTCTTGCGTCCCGCCATGTCGGGCATTCTCACGGTTTCGCGAAAAGTTTCGATATGTCTGAAATTTGTCTGGTCAGCAAAAAATTAAGCTAGGGGCGTGCGCAGATGTGAACAAATGTTTTATCATAGGGAGAAGGAGAAAGTTCTATGACGCCAATTTCAATTCCAGACAATCTCATTCGAGTCGATCCTTCTATCTCTATTGAATCTATTCTGAATGTGTATATTATATATATTTTCATGTAATTGCAATTCACCGTATTAAATATTCACGGCAGCAGACTTATGCAGAATCATGGATAAATTTTTAAGCGGGCGTAAGCGAGCATTAGACGGACGATAGACAAGCATCGACAAGTACACAGATGAGCGTGGTTCCGAAAATAAAATCAAGAAAATATTCTCAAGAATACTTAAATTTTGGGTTACTGAAGTAAATGAAGAAGAAAGGCCCCTGTGTATCATTTGCTCAAAAATGTTGGCGGCAGACAGCATGAAACCTAATAAACTTAAACGACACTTGGAAACGCTTCATAGTGAGTACGTAAACAAACCCAGAGAATTCTTCGAATTAAAATTAAAATCATATGAAAAGCAAAAATCATTGTTTAAAAAAACTTTGTCTGTGAATGAAAAAGCTTTAATTGCCTCTTACAAAGTTTCATATAAAATAGCCAGATATAAAAAGCCTCACACCATTGGTTAAGAGCTTATTTTGCCAGCCGCGATTAATATTGTAGAAATTATGTTTGGAGATAATTTTGCAAAGCAAATGCAGTCTATACCTCTTTCAAATGATACTGTTGCCCGTCAAATTGCTGATATAGCTGAAGATGTAGAATGTCAGTTTTTGTCGAAGTTGAGTTACAAATTGTTTTCAATACAACTCGATGAGGCAACAGATAGTAATAAAGATGCTCATTTCATTGCCTATGTTAGATTTTGTGATGATTTGTCAGTAGTAGAAGAATTACTTTTCTGCAAACCAATAGAACTCCAAGCAACAGCACTCGCTTTATTTGCTATCTTAAATAATTTTATGAACGAGGCAAACATAGAATGGAAAAATTACGTCGAATATACATGGATGGTGCTCGTTCTATGTCAGGAAGATTCCAAAGTATTCAAGCACTTGTGAAACAAAAATCGCCACAGTGCGTCTGGACACATCGCATGATCCTCAGAGAAGCTTTGGCTTCCAAAGAAATGAGTTCCTGGTTTGAATAATGTGTTAACTACGGTTGTAACCGTAGTAAATTATATAAAAATGAGACCCCTGAAATCAAGAATATTTTCCGCACTTTGTAAAGACATGGGTGCAGTACATTCAGCGTTACTATTTTATTGCGAGGCAAGATGGTTATCACGAGCGAAAGTTTTGCAACGTGTTTATGAATTAAGAGAAGAAATCGCCGTTTTCCTTGAAGAAGAAGACAGACCGGAAGTTGAGAATTTTTGCGATAGTTTATTTGTGTTGAAATTGAACTACATGGTCGAATTCAACACAAATAATTCGAGAAATTAAATAACTTGAATCTTCAACTGCAAGGAGCAAATACACATATATTGGATACGAATGATAAAGTTAATGCTTTTTGTAGGAAATTGGAATTGTGAAGCAGAAATTAAAAGCAAGAAAACTTAGCAACGTTTGCAAATTTGAATGATTGTATTAAAACTTACAAGGCTGAAGAACAACATGTAAAAGTTGTTTTTGTAACCATTAAAAATCATTTAGCAATGCTAGCAAAGAATTTTAAAAAGTACTTTCTTGCTGACGACAAACTGATATCAAGTTACAAGTGGGTGAGGGATCCATTTCAAAATACTCCCGAAGGACTCTCAATCGAAGAAGAAGAAACCTTCATAGACTTCACGGCAAAACCAAAAGACAATTTAGTAATAAATCACTCTTTGAATTTTGGGCAATAGTGGTTGATGAGTTTTCTGCACTAAAAACAAGGGCATTTCGCATTCTACTACTATTTTCAACATCTTACCTTTGTGAAACTGGATTTTCTGCGGTGGCTTCTTTGAAGACAAAGTATGGATCTCAGCTAAATATAGAAAAAGAACTGAGCGTGTCTATTTCTAATATTAAACAATCCTTCGAAAAACTTTGCTCTGAAAGATATGCCCAAGGAAGTCACTAATAATTATTAAATTTGTTTTTAAATTAGTACGTTGTTTTAATTTAATAAGTTAATTATTAAATATGTCGAAATGTATTTTGTTTTGTATGTGTGTGTGTTCTTTCCTTTAGGTCACTTAATCAATTTTTTAAATAACATTTTCTCTTCGATATGCTTGCGCCCCCCCATTAGTGTGCTCGCGCCCCCCTAGGGGGGCGCGCCCCACAGGTTGAGAATCACTGACCTACGCACAGCACATCCTTGTACGTCTATGTTCAAAGAGATTCAGATTAAGTTTCAGTGGAATTCGCCATGATAGAGTAAGTTCTAAGAGTAGCACTCGGTTTCGTTTGATGTCAACGATAAAATATCAAACTTTCGCCTTAATCAAAACACTTGAGTGACGAGACAGGCCTTCGGATAACTATTTGGCTGCTTTTGAATTAAAATACCCACAAATGTAAGAGAACGGAATAATGAATACTGATGAATCCATCAACATTAGAAAATAATTGCTGTTTTACAATATTCGACAATCTAGCAATCGTTCGAATTTTAAATTATTTTAAAGCCTTCTAAACAGTAATTTCTTGTAAGCTAAAAGTCTTAAACAGTTTATTTATACTTGTGTGTATGCAGCTCTGAATTTCATATAAAATGGTGTCTTTTTACAAGCGTTTTTTCCTTATTCCTTGACAAAACATCATTATTGGTTATAAGAAATCTCATATATATTTTTCCTCTGTAGCGATGATTCACATAGATTTCCAAAAATAGAAACTTTTTTCCGATTACATAGCTTTAGAATTTCATGTTTTTGGAAGAGATTTTATTGGGTTTTCCATTTGCTAAATATATATTTCAATCATTCAAAGAAATTAAAAAAACGATATTGATTTAAATAATGAAGATTACATTGGCAATGGAACAGAAGGAAAAGAAATAAAATAATTTGTTGTTAAAATTTTTAATTGTTATAAGCAACCGTATGATTAAATAAGTATTCAATAAGAATACTTTGAGGAAAATATCATTCTTGCTTTAATCATTCTTGCTTTAAATTGCTAGTATCATTCTTGCTTTAAATTACTTCTTTCTGTTTTTTGATGACTATGCAAAAATTTCCATTGACGTGGAATCTCAATTAAATGAAGTATTTTTGGGATTGAGATTCCTTAACAAGAATAAGCTCATTTAGATCTTATTACCTATTTTAATTGATTTTTAATACCATTTTGTATTGAGAAGTATGTTTCCATCACACATTGGGATATATGCGGAGGTAGAGCATCTTTAATTTTGCATTTATTTTTACTCCGCATTATACATTATTTTTATAAAATATAATTTAAAAATTCTAAAATCTACAAAAGGAATTATGAATAAATTTTATATTCATAAATTAAAAATTCATACCTCCTACTTTCCATGAAATTTCAAAGATCAGGGCTTAACATTTAGTAGGACATTGCAATCTGTACAAACGTATCTTGTTCTCTTCTCATGTGTTTTAGTAGATCACAAATGGCAACATCTATATATTTTTTGTAAAGATGCCTGATGGTTACCAACTTAAGTCAGTCCATAGTCGCACGTCATCTGGACATTTAAAAATTAAAGAAGTTGATGGGAAATATACTTCCAACGGTCTTATAAAGGGTTAAAAATCTAATCACAGCAAGCGTATCATTGCCACCAATATACAATTTTAATAGGTGTGAAACATTAGGAAAAAATATATTGATTTAAAAATCTGCAATGAATGTTATTGTTATCAATATAGCTTTTTAAAGATTTTTTCTAGGTTGAGCACGATAAAAAAAAATTTGAAGATTGATCTCGTTTGAACAAACATTTCAGACACGGAAAGGATTAATTGATAAGAATTATGAATTTTATGCGTTTTTATTGTAAACGTAAATATGAGTATTGTACATCATAAGAAAATATCTTTTATTACATTAATGTATCTAATTTGATGAATAAAAGTGAAGTTCCTCTTCTTTCTATTTACAAATTCTGATTCATAATATTTATACTAATCAGCAGTAGCTTGGTTGAAGTAATGTCAGGACTTCATTTAATCTCTATTTATGCTTATCAGCCAAGCAAGAGCAAAACTTTACAAAATATTAACGCAACTAGCGCTCTCTTTTAGTGTTAAATACAATTATATTGGTAATAATTTTTTTTTTCATTTTAAGGAAAATATACTTATTAATGTTTTCTAAAAATATTTTAATCAAAATATTTTTAGAAAATATTAATAAGTAGCATGCTTTGAAGAAGAATTCAATTTTAGAATGTTTATCTTTACTTATATATAAAGTTTACGAATTTAAAAAATAAGTTTGGCAATGAATTTATTTTATCGAAGAAAATCTTTTGTGAAAGGGCTAAATATTGGTCAAGCAATTCAATTATTGTTCTTTATATTACAGTTGTGACTTTTAGTAAACTGATATCTGAAAATATTGTAGCTTAACAAGCATTCATTGTGAACGAAATGTAAGTGGTATATGTACAAATTAAGTTCCATAGAATCTAAATTTAATGTTTTTGAACACTCACTCATGGTTATTGTTATAGTTTTTAAATTATCAAATATGTATCCTTTTTTTTTTGTCTTTTTAATCATTATATACTATATTATCAAAAGTGTTGTATCATTATTTCATATTGTATTTTATATTTCAACATTATATAATCAAAAACGTATTTTCAGTAAAATAACATACTGAAGAAAATACAACACATAAAATATATTTTTTAAAACTTATAAAATTTTTATTCAAGAATTTAATATTGTGTTATAAGTAAAACGTACTAAAATAGATCTGTTAGGCTGAAAAACATTTTTACAACTTCCTTTTGTAGGACCTGTTTGCAGAGCTTAAATGTAATGCATTATATTGTAGAAATGGGTTCTTAAAGTGGATTGAAACTTCTCACTACATTTTCCATTCCCTAAGTGGAGCATTGCCTTCAGGGACATCCATTCTTCTTGGAATGTGCGGAAGTACACTTAAGAACACTTTTGGAAATGCAAAGTCACGTGACGGCTAGATACCCACGAGGAAAAGAGATCAAAATCTAAAACATAAATATCTTACTTAAAGCTATAAGCTTTTATGAATATATACATTTGACGAAAAAATATTTAGACTCATACAGAATAAAAGTAGATTTTTCAAATATCTTTAAATAAAAAGATTTGATTTTTTTAAAAAAAGAAAAGGCCATTCGTGAACAGCTGTTCTTTCTCAGCATTGTTATTATAAAATTATAACATTTGTATTCGAATAAAACAATTATTCCCTTAATTATTGCCACAGTACTATGGCTTTTCATGTAGTAGTACCGTGTGTTCATGTTGTAGTATTGTGTAGGCACTATGGCTTTTCATAAAAATACAAAATCCTATTTTTTAATTTAATTGTACCAATTTTTTTAATATTATTTTTAATTATTTCTTTAATGTATTTATTATGTTACAATTAAATGGGTAATTACATTTATTAGGTAAACATTGATCATGCTTCTATAAAATATTTAATTAAATATATATGATTAAATATATATGACAATTATTAAAAATATATTTTTATCTATGTCAATATACTTAATTAGTTAAAAAAATATAATATAATTTAAAAGTTGTAACATTTTCTTAATGTGATTTATTTTTAGATGTTGAAAAATCTAAATTGTTAGGAAGATATGAATGCCTGGTCATTATTATTGAGTCATTTATTTTAAATCAGTTATTCTAAAACAACAAAAGATGATAAAAAAAAGAAAACAATAAAAAAGTAATTAAATTTTATTGACGACATTTTTAGATAAGCAAAAAATGCTCAATCGCACATATTATAGTAACAAAGTAAAAGTAGAATTTTCAGGATTCATAAAGGAATTTTAATAAAAAAAAGCTGTGATTTTTTTCTTACAGAAAACAATGTTACGTACTTATGTGGTATGAAATCAATGAAGAGCCAATGAGAAAAGGTATAAATTTTTGCATAAAAATGTTTCTAAGAAAACATTCTAAGAATTTTTTCTAAGAACAAATGATTACCTTCTCGTAAAAGATAGTTTTCCAATTATTGAACTGTTTTAGGAGTGATAATCAATATTGGCAGTTCCTCTCTCTAAAATGTCTGAAAAATTTTCATATTTAAAGAATATCTTGTTCAATCAATTTAAAGGATCCTTTCGTTCAAAAGAAACTTAGTACTTGTTAATCAAGATGCGATTTTGCATTATCTTCCACTAGATTGATATTCTCGCCAATTACTGCAGCATGATACCATATGTTTAAAACAAAAAGCTTCAATAATTTTAAGAACCTATTACTATATAGCTGAGCCAGTAGTGATCCAGTAATGATATTATACTGATTACTGCGATGATTGATCAAAATATAAAAATAGGATACTATACAATTTCCACCAAATCGGATACCTTTATGCAAAAATGTTATTTTATGTAGTAAATTTCATAACTTTACTTGGAATTTAAAATTTAAAGGATTAATAGTAAAAAAAAGAAAAAAGAAGGTTACTAAAATTACGCTATCTAATAAAATGTATGACAACTGTCTTACAAATTTTAAAATGTAATATGACAGCAAAATCTATGAGGTCAAAATTCCTCGAATTAATCATTAAATATTTTTGATTACATATTATAACTATTATGAGTTGAGTTGTATAATTATTACCCATAGAGGAAAAAATTCTGCCTGGAGCATTACTTTAAAATGAGCATCATTCAATATAAAATTAGTGTCATGAAAACCAAAAGAAAATATAAATAAACATTTTTTAACCAAATTTGTTTGAGAAAACATAATAATTTCTATGATACATATCTCACTCAGTTTTAACTAGCCCTTCATTCTTACCTTCATTCAATAATTTTTCTTTGATAATGAAATTTTTTTACGATAATATATTACTTTCCTTGGTAAGCAAAATACGCCCTCAATAATCTCCTACTAATACTTTTTAGATTATCTCTTATATATACTTCTCTTTGTTTATAAAATAAATAACTATGATATATATGTAATCCTGACTCTAGTGGAAATTAGATTTATAAATTTCAGTCTACAAATACTCATAGGAAATGCTCGCTAAGCTATGCTTTAGAGTGTAATTCATGAACGGAATAGTTATTCCGAACAATATGGAATTAATATATAGCCAAGGCATTGAATCACTTGCAATTCTCTGAACACACATTCCTAAGAAACTTCATTACATTTGCCAAATACTCATCTATTATTATGATTGTGATTCAATTCATTCATTACATACACAAATATATATATATATATATATATATTTATATATGCAAAAAAATGTATAATATTTATCTAAAATCTATTTTTTTAATATGAAATTAAAATAGGTTGTCCAAAGTAACAATTCCTTCTTTCAAATAATTAAAATTCAGATTTAATTCTTTCAGAAAATTTATTTCATTAAATGTTACTAATTTATCTAATTACGGAATATTTTTTCATTTCTTGTTTTTATAGATTTTTTAAACACAAATTTAACAGTTAAAATTTTGAATTTAATTATTTTTCTAATTACGTCATTAACTATAAAATATCAGAACATTTCAACTTCATAGTTTCTTTAATTTTCACTGTTTTACATATACAGGAAAGTAATTGCAAATGAAATATTTTTTATTTATGAGTTCTAAATGCAATTTTTAAGGTTACATTCTTTCTAATTCATTATTTTTTATCAAGAGGGCTTATCCAAACAAAAACGTAGGTTAAAGTTACCAAGTAGAAATGTTCAAGTGTGCAGAATTAATTTAGATAAAATTATCTCGGTGTTTTGAAAACTCAAGAGTAGGGAATCTCAATTCTGATAAAAGAGAAACTTTTAATATAATTTTAAATTATTATTATTATGAGTATATTAATTTAGTTGAAAAAATCTCTATATATGTACGACATTTAGGACAAACATGAAATGAATACTTGAGAAACAATAAAAATATATTTGAGGAAAATAAAAATGGTTTAAAGAAGCAAAATGCTAGCAAGGAGTTTTTTGAGCTCATTAAACGTATTTTCTCACTCATTTGCTTAAATATTTATAATTGTATATTCCTACAAATGCGTTATGGTCTAAACACAAAAAAGACAACCAGACATATGTATACTTTTAAAAACATTGCAATAATTAGGACTAATTTTTTGAATTTATTATTTTTATTATAGTTACTTTTGCTCAAAAGAAAAATATAGGATTAACTAAAATATTATAAATGTCTTTTAAGTAATTTTGTCAAAGGTCTTCTTTAACTTTGATGGGTGGGTAGTTATTACAACTTAAAATTTGTATTTATGTTAGTAATCGCTATTTAAAAATAATTTTGAGAACCATCTAAGTATGATTATGTAACTAAGGTATGTTTCTAGCTACCTATTTCTGGCAAAAAGGGAAATCCTCAAATTCTTAAACTATTAGTCTTGAAAGAGGATGTTACACTAATTATTAGGAAAATTTATCGCATAGTGGCTTCATTTAAAACAATATCATTTTTTTTTAAATGATTCTTTAAAGATATAAATACATTTCCATAGACATAATTAAATTTAATATTATTATAATAGACATAATTAATAAATATTATGTCTATTATAAAAAAATATTATTATAATAGACATAATATTATTATAATAGACATAATTAAATTTATAATTAAATTTTTGACTTTAAGTATTGAACAGCTTAATACATAGCCTGAGTATGAACAAGTACTGTCGTTATAGATATTTAAAAACATGCAAAAGCTTTCCTTCTAGAAAAAAAACAGATAATGATCATTTCATAGATAATGATCAACGCAAAAATATGCGTTTCAAGAAAAATACTAGGAAAATTTTCTTACATTTTCTCTTCTAGGCATGAATGCAAATGCAAAGGCGCAACATCTATCTCATGTTATTCAACTAAGACTTGATTCGAGTAGGAGAACTTTCAGTAACAGAGCGATCTCACTACTGAGTTACTGTGAATCTTGCATAAACGAATATCTGATGGAATCACATGGACTATTTTCGTTCTTGCATAGGCAACTTAAATTAACGAATTATCATAATTTATTTTTCACTTATCATGAACGATCAAAAAATGCCTCATTTAAAATCAGGAAACAAATAGAACTCAGGATAGCACAAATCGGTAAGGAAATCATTTTAAACTCATAGATGTGGTACTTAATAATTTTTTTCACTGTATTGGGTTTGTTTTCTGTTGCTTAATTTGGTTGAGCAAAGAATTTAATCAAAAAAATCCTTCGTAATTTTGAATCTCGTCAAATGACGAGGTCCACCCCTTAACTGGAAAACTTTTTATTACATTATAGTTTAAAGTGAATGGAAAAAGAAATGCCACACAGAACATTAAGCATTCATTAAATTTTTTTCTTTCTTTCTTTTTTTTAATGATTTTGTTTGTTGGAAACAAATTTCGAACCCAATAAATTCCGGTTACGAGAGTGAAACTGCCCATCATTTCATACAACTGTGGCTTCATCATAATTAAGAACAAAAATTCCTTTCATTAACTAGGAAAATCTGCACGAGTTATTCATTTTTTTATTCTTCTTTCATTTATTTACTATCATTAATGATAGATATAGATGAATATGTTTCAATAATATGTATAATATCAATAAATAAATAGAATAAATCAATAATATCAATAAATGAATAGAATACATATATAGGAAAACGGAACTTTGTAAATACACGGCTAGAATAACAGCTGAAATTTATTATGGCATTTTATAACATTCCAAATATCTTTGCTAATGAATTTTCAAAAATATTACTTTTTCATGTATTGGAAAGGATAAAAATGTGTAAAATTTTTAATTATCCATTCCAAAAATCACACATGCTTCATCTATGATTAGAATCGATTCATAAGTCCTTTACCGAAAGAAAAGAGTTTTGTAAACATACTATAGTAAACCAAACTTCATACAAGGACATGAGGTAATAGAAATTTAAACAAAAGATAAACTCTTTTTTCTTCTTTCACAAGGCATTGCATTTCTCAAAGGCTACTTTTGTTAGCCATATTTAAGTGTTGCTAAGACGGAAACGATCAAAGCGCTGGTCGCGTCTAGTATACAAGCTGAAAATTGAAATACAGCATATGTCTTTATGTATTCAACAAAAAAATGACTAGAATTGAATTAGAGAACTTTCATTCAAAGAACAAGCTTGACAACAATGTTGAAACCTATATTTATTAAAATAATCATTTCTTTTATGATTAAATCACTATTATGAATTAATCATTTATAATACTTTTAATGACCTTTTTAACTTCATCTATATATTTAAAATAAAATGAATCATTTGTGATTATAAAATACTTTTCCTTGAGAATATAACAACTTCTTTTCATATTATCGCATATTTCTAAAATCAATTTCAATTTTAGAAATTTCAAAATTGATAACTTACAGTTGTTATATATTATGAAAAATAATTAACTGCTGTATAAATAGAGTAAAATCAATAATCTGTGCTCCGCTCTTTGCCTTTATCTGCTCACCTTACTTGTTTTTAAATGTTCATGAAATGTTCTAAGATTTACACTGTAGATGTTAGGACAATTATATCGTACATACTATTCTCAGGTAAGAATATAGTTAAATAATATTTATTGACTTTATAAAAGCGGAATAGGATAGAAATGCCAATTACTTTTAAAATTTAAATCTTAATTCTAACCAAATTTTAACATACATTTAAGACTAAAATTAATTTGAATTTAAAATATTAGAAGTTTAATAAATTTTAGATCCATTAGAAGAAATCCATTTCAAAGATGACAGAACTGTAATAAACGAAAAACATGAGTACCTTTTAAATAAAATTAAATATAATTTCTGATATTTCAGAATTTTAATGGTGCCAAAAAGTAATAGAATGAATTTTTGACGTTTAAAAATTTTAAATGAATTCATAATTGCAAACTTCAAAATGAAATAAATTCTAAAATAATTTTACATTACATTAATGTTTGAAATATGTTTAATTTTCATAGTGATTTATATTTAATTTTTTTATAATTTCAAAAATAGTTCTAATTCTATAAAAGGCTTAAGATCATTTCTCCTGATTCAACATTTTATTAACATTAAAAGTGAAATTTTTTTTTGTAAATTGCTGAAAGTTAAAAATATTGTTTCAATAAGAACAAAATAATATTTTCGGAAATAATTTAAAAACTTAATATTTTCGGAAAATAATGTTTCATTTATTTGAAATGAATGCAATATAAATGAATAATTAAACATTTTATATTTTAAACATGTATTTAATTCATCAAATTCTTGATGAATTGAATCATTGAATAGAGACAGCATAAACTTCACATATCTATCCTACTAAAATATTCAAAACTTTCTTAAATAAAATACAATATATATTAAATAAAGTACTCAAAAATGTATGGGTATTCATTTTTTTGTCTTATCTATAAAAATTGGTTTTTGAATCCCCGTATACGGTCATTCAGATCAATCGATTATGGTCTAATATTTAATTATGGATTTCAACCTAAAACTTACCTGATTCAGTGCTTACTCGGTGACATAAAATCAAGAATTATTTCTTGCATATTTGTATGTTGTGTCTCCTTTTGTCAAAAGTTGCTCGTGATAATTTGGAATCTTAACTTAAGCCCTATTTATCCCTCGCGTACTGATGTAGATGTGTGCAGTCTACTTATACTTTGTATTTCACTTTTAATGATTTTTCCTATTATATATCCCATGAAAATTAATATTATTAAGGAACTGCAATAGATTTTTTTAAAAAAAATTGCCATATTTTCAAGAAACTCCCAGTAATTCCATAAAAAAAAAAAATAATGATACGATTCTTTTTACACAAAGAAAATTAAATTCTTAAGAAAATCAGATTGACCATTTAAGGAATCATCTACGGATGAACAAACATAAATTAAGAAGAAAATCTTTAGCAATCCCTTTATTTAAACGACATTCCTTATAATTCTCTGTACCATCTCAATTAGTCATTTTACTTCCGCCTGTGAGATACGAATAAGAATTGACTTTCAACTTCAAGGAAAGTGAATAAGGTGAATGCGGTTTTCAGTCATTCTTTATTATTATCTTTATCAGCACTTTGAAAATAGATAATTAATTAAAATTCCCAACTATTCTCTTAATTTTTCTTCTGAATTTCAGATTCAAATGAATTTATTGTAATATCATCAAATGTTTCAAATTTGTCGAAATTTTAACAATAAATACTTAAAACTATGCTCGGTATTAAATTAAATAGTTTTAATTTTAAAATCAGTTACAAACTGGAGAATTCATTTAATAAAATGTAAGTTATCTAAGAAACCAGTTTAGGACATATAACTAAATCAATTATTGCGCATATTGTAAATTAGAAACTAAAGCCTATATCACAACTGTATTATTTACTTCTATAGCACTATATTTTTACAATATAAGAGAGAAAAGCAATATACTCTTCTTCATTCTAAGCATAATATGAAACAGTAATTCATTTTTAGTTTAAAAACTAAATGTCCAGTTAGATATAAAAAGTGATCCTCTATATAAAATTATAATTTTAATTCTAAAAGCTAAAGTTATTTGAAATAGTATATTAACCTATTTCAAAAATACGAATGACTTTATTAAAGACATTTATCTTTCCTGACTTAAAATCAAATTCTTACACTTGACTGAACAGAAATAATTGCAAATGTCAAATATATTAGCAACAGAACATTTCTTCTTTCATGATTTTTTTTAAAAAAAAAGTTGTAGAGAAGTATGTTTGCTCAGGCAATATTTAACAATTTGCTAACAAGTTCATTACGGCAGAAACTAAACCCGAGAAATGAATACAATTGTTATTTACATACATTCTCATTAAAAAAATGAGCACATTTCTCAAGAGCAGATGTTATTTTTTAAGTAGTTATATCATTTTAGAGATTTTTACTTTCTCTCTTTAAATGTATGTCCAAGTTTGCTACAAACTGAATTAAGAAACATTTGCCTTCTTTTATTTATATTTTAGTGAAGTATTTTATTTTAGTTTCATGTTTTAATTTCCTCCATTACGAAATACACACTATTATAAAAAAAAATGCTTGCTTAATATTTTATATTTTAATAAGGAAAAAATTCATTTCCATTTTACTTAACAGCATAAAGATCATTGGGAAATTCAGTTACTTTAAACAGAATGTTCATCCTTCATTCTTAAGTATTCGTTTTCGGGAAAATATTACTTTATTTTCATGTGTAGTTTTTCTGAAATATTTAAATTTCCGCTTCGAAATTCATATTCCTTGTTTTGAAATCACAAATCGGTGAAGAATTGACACTTTTTTTTCATTTATAAATATCTGCTTACTTTCCTTTCCAATAAAACCAAATAAATATTTATGATCATATCAAGTAATGAGTCGAAATTAAAAAGAGAATGTTTATATATTCTTTAATTATTTATTATTCTTTACTAATTTGATTTATTTAAGTTTCTATATTATGATTTTACTTTCTAGATGGTAAATAGCTTCCTCGCTTTTGTTTAACAGTTCATGAGTTCCTTCTCCGGCATCAACATTTATTAACTTTGTAAGTCTACTTTAAACCAAGGGTGCTGGGGAATCAGCTTTTAATCGTAAAAAGAAACCTTAGCATTACAAACGTAATCTTAATAAACTTAAAAATTTAGTTATATTATTTGATAATGTGCAAAAATGCATTTAAAAAATTCTTATAATTGATTCTAAAAATATGTTTTAAATTTTATATTATATGTATTTTTAATGTTACTAATAATACTTGGTCTATTAAAAGTGGCTGTGAAGTGATAAACCTAATGATTCACCACAGTTCAGTTTCCTATTTAGCAACAAAATACTACCTAGAAACACAACCGAACAACATAAAGGCAAGTGTAATATGTGGAAGTTATGTATGTGTACTAGAAAACTGTAATAAACCTGTAAATTTCAAAAATGTCATTTAGAAGTGATTATAAAAATAATATAAGCCCTTTAGGTTTAAAAGAAATTGTTAATAAGGCGTGGGACCATAGTTGGCAAGAAAATTTAGATTTCTCTGAAACCCGAGTTATAAATGTCTATACAGTGTTTATAGGAATATTTTACATGGAAGTACTGCAAAAGCTGTGGAATATATGTACAGGAAGCTTATGAATTACTGATTGAAAGCTCTATAATGGACTACAATGGTTATACTAAATTGAGATCAGAACCACGCAGGACAGATATTTCATTTGCTATTGCAGCTGTCACAACAGGATTGGGCCTCAAACATAATTTTAAACAAGGAATATAATCATCCTAGAAAGTTCCATCACCGTCTCTAAGCAAAGCTTTCATTATAGGATGCATTTGGTCTGCTAAGACTTTTACACATTTCTTATCAGTGATCCTTCATTTAAAGATAATAAATGAGCCAAAAGGAAACCAGGACTCATAGATCTTCATACCGTTATAGATGCACTTGCATGATTGACAGTTGAATAAGCACAATCACATACATATATGTGTAGTTTTTCTTCAAACGTACACCCCTTGAATATTAGAGATAAAGTCTAAAAGATGATTCTTTTGATCATATATATATA
>JAPDSC010134110.1:24712-43921 GCA_026290005.1 Latrodectus geometricus
TATATATATATATATATATATATATATATATATAATTGCTTTTTATTTACCAATAAAACAAATTTTCTGATTTGAACATTATTGCAGACAACATTTGATATTAGTATCAATGACAAATGACTTGAGAATTTACTCTTTTTTAAATGCTCTTTTTATGAAGACATCTCCAAACTGTAATTGTGGATACTGGTAAATTTAGTTGCTGAGTCAGTTTAAAGGTAATTTTAGATGCATATTTTATTTTAGAAATTTTAATCTGCTTCATTTGAATATTTTAACCTCAAATTTAATTCAATATTATTCAATTCAAACCTAATATTTTGTTTCTAAGGTTAATATTTTTAGACAGTGTTTAGAAACACGATTGATGTAACTTCAATTTTTTGCAAAAACCATATGTCACAATCACTCACGACAGTCCATTAATTCTGATAATTTTATCAAGTAATACTCTTCAAATTTCCTTAAACTTAAATAATTAATAATATAATAGTAACTAGCATCTTTTAGGAGCAATAAGAAAAAAGTCAAATTATCATTTTCTCTTAAATCCCTTTCATTCTCTGTATATGTCTAGAGATTAAGGTTTCTATGAAAAGCGAAAATCGCATTGTTATTTTATATTTATCTAATATTTGAACTTTAATTGAACATATTTTATTATCTTGTTTAAAATATCCATTCAGTATGTTTATCTTTTTTGAGTTGACTCATAAAGGAATTAAAAACAATTTTGATAAGCACACCATTCAATAGCTTCATTTGATGTTATTAAAACAAATTTCGAATATTAAATATGAGATTGTGTTATTAAATTTCAGATAAGGGATAAAATGTAATTCTCAATGTGTTATTAAATTTCAGATAAGTGATAAAAAATGTAGTGATAAAATGTAGTTCTGTAAATAAGCATTGTCATGATCTTCATAGTTTGAAATTAAGAATCGAAATTAAGCTTCAGTAACTTAAGTAATTAATATTAATGTACGCGTAACTCTGTAAACAGATTTATGAATGAATCATCATAAATACTCGATAGTGCTTTATATCTTAAGTTTACGTTTGTGCAAATATACTAATGACCACTTACTTTTTCATGAAATTATATTACTGTTCAGAAATTCTATGTTGCATTCTAAGCAATGAAGTTAAGTTTATTCAGTTTAAAATAGCAATAACCATTCCTTGTTTCTGATGTTACGATTTGGAAACTAAATATTGAACATGAAGTTTCAAATTTAAATTCATGCAAATCACTTTTGAAAAATTAAAAAATATATCCGTTACTTTTTTGGGAAAATAATCTTGTCACTGTTCAGAAATTGAACATTATTTCATAAGCATCAATATTAAATTTATGCATTTTAAGATATTATTGATCATACATAGTGTTATATGAGGATCGTGACACTATTCAAAACCTGAATATTGTACACAAAACACTATGTATGAGTTTATGCCTCATAAGAGGCAAAGATTAAGATATCAATGCCAGACAGTTTCAAGAAAGATTTCATGCTTAGATTCTGAATACGAATATTAAATATCAAACACCATATTTAATATGTAACATTTTATTTATTTAGTTTGAATTTTTTTGAATCATAATGTTCAAATCCTATTTCCATGAAATACTAAGCAAAAAACTTTTTTTCGAGATGATTTTATTTAGAATTGTATGCTTCTTCAAAACGAACCTGCTAAAAACATTTAAAATCATGATATATGTGAAATAATTTAATACCATTAATTTGATTTATTGTGCCTAAATTCATAATTCTGAATCCCATAAAAATATTTGTAACGGAATCTTAGAAATATACTTGATATTTTCTGATAGTTCCATTTTGTCTGAAATTTCATTTCGAGTTTCTGCGAGTTAGAACATGAAATCTATATTTATTATTTATCATTCTAAAACCTTTATATTTGCAACAAAGCAAATTTTAGCAAACAAAGAACGCAATAACTCAGAAGATTACCACACAAAGCATTTTTATTCTTACGTTGTCTTCGTTAAGCTAGAAAAAAAAGCATTTTAGGGAGCATAACATATAAATTTTCTTCACTCGGAAACTCATAAAATTTATTACCATTAGAAAAAATCCAGTTAGATGCGTGTTGAGAGTTTTAATGAACATAAGAGTTTATGCTTTTACGTTTTCTGAAAGTTAATTTTCGAATTATTTAAAGATTTACAAAGAAAATGTTCTATTTAAAGATTTAATAATAGTACAAGATGCTCTATATAAAATTAATTTACATTTATATTTAAGAAACAAAGAACAGCAATTTTTATGGTTAGATAAAAATTTTGAGTTTAAATTAAATTATATATTATGAAAAGCATTCATTACATAAGAGTTATAGCACATACTTAACATTCAAATACATATATTTTATATTAAATAATTATTTTTGTTTATTTATACTAAAAATATATAGCACACGTATAACTAATATGATATTTTCTTTATATTTTTTGTTTTTATTCAAAACTCTTATTTACTATGTTTTCATTTACATATTATTTTGACTTGTTGAGTAGTATTGAATTTACTTCAAATATAATTCACCTAACTTAAAAAAGTTTCCTTCATTTATTCATTATTTTTGGTAAACGTCGTAATATTCGTTAAAATATTTTAAAAAGAAACATAGTTTTGCTGATATTACTGAAATAAAATATCATATTATGATGTTTATCAATAACATTTAAAATTTGCATTTACTAAAATGAAAACAATTCGTCATTTTAATATCGATACGTGCTATTTAATAAAAGAAAAATACAAGAGTTTTTAAGAAAATCATTTTCACACAGACACTACGCATTTGCAAAAGGAATTTTACATCGTTCTGAAGATTTTATATGTTGAATGCAAGTTTGAAGAAATGAAATAACTGATAGTATTTCATAGCAGAAAATGTATTTTTGGATTAATTTGAAACAAACTAAAATTATGCCTCTTTGAAAATTTGAAATGATTTTTTGTATTTTTAATAAGTAATGGAATAAATTAATTGTCATTTAAAATTGTTGACATAGAAAGAGTATTCAATCATTTTTATAATAATTATAACGAGATACTTATTATAATTATAAAAATGGTACTGTTCTATGTATTCTATAAACTGGTTTATCATGTTATTTTTTAATTTTCGAAATATAAAATTTTTTTAAAACACTAAAATAATGTTGTTCCATTTATCTTGAACAACTTTTCTGAGTCTTAGTCTATTCAACACTGGAGAAAAAAAATATAGAACTTCTTGGAAGTCCAAATTTAAAAATAAGTTGTAGAAGTGAGACCTATATTACCAGAATTCAAACTGAGTAGTCATAATTGTGATTCCATTTTTCAGTTTTTAAAAAATATTGTTTTGAATGAGAGGAAATTTATAATTGGTAATATAAGGATGACTGAATTTTATAAAATAAATTTCGCTGGGTAAAGTTATGAAATATCTTTTACAAAACAAAATTTGGAAAACTTTTCTGATACAAATTCAAGCTAATTCTGAACTTCTTTTAATGTTCATGTTAGAAAATTTAGTAATAACCATAAAATTAGCAGTACTGACTTTACTTATTCTTATTATTACTTATTCAGTTATTATAGATATTTCTTTTTCTCAGTGATGCAAACAAAGATTTTATATTTTTACTGTATATAAATGATCATAATGGTAGTAAATGCTTGGATTCCATTTTTTACTTTCTTTCATTCAGCTTAATTTTTATTCAAAAATCTTTAAGTAATCTTTGAGTAGCATTAATATTTTGAATTAATTTGCTTATTTTAGCTATTAATTCAAAGAGTCTATTTGATCAAGACTTACAAGGATTCTGAACTATGATCATAATCCATATCTGAAATAAAAATAAAAATTACCAACTGTTGGATTGAATCTCAAAACACAAACCAATCAGCTGTTACTTATCAGACAGTTTTTTAAAGTATTTCTTAAAAAAGTTTTTTAAAGTATTTCTTATTCACAGTCTAAAACGAAGTTTATATCATATACGAAGTTTATATCATTATCGAAGTTTATATATTTATTTACATTTCATTTAGATTTTACAAGTTTATATAAAACAGTTTCCTTAATTTAAAAATTTCATTAACATAATAATTTAATTTTACTTCATTTTTGTTTTAAAAAAATTTTTTTTATTTTATAATATATAAAATTTTTTAATTTTTTTACACTTTTATTTATTTTAAATGAGAGTCAATTTAATTTTTTAAAAGAAAAGACAGATTGAAAGTAATGTCTTTTACATCTGTTCAAACAGTCATTTCCTAGTTTTTTAAATTCTTTGACATTTTATTTTATTAATACAACATATATCTTACAAAATTTATAAAAAAAAAAGTTTCAGTAAGAATTATTATGTCACAAAGAGTACTGAATCTCAAAATATCTTTTTTTTAAAAAAACTTTTTGTAAATAAATCTGTTTTTTACTAAAAATATCAATTTAATCAATATTTAGGTCAGCTTTCATGAACTAAAAAATTTTCTTCTTAACTATAGAATTCTAATAAACCAGTTTAAAATAATGACATGTGTTCATACTATTTATTAAAAAACAAACATTTTTTCTTATAAACTTTGCCAATGACAGTTTTAAGCATATTTTAATAAAAATAAGCGCACTCAATAAATGCTTGTCATAAAATATTCATTACTAAATATTAAAGAGCACTCTATTTAAAGCATACTTTAATATGGTTAAAAAAGCTCTCACCACATAATACATTCCATGAAAAATAAAGAGATCTTTTTTACTTCCATTAGGGTTAGTTTAAAGCAATCGTATTTTTTTAAACAATATATTCAGAATTATAAAAAAGTAATCTTGAAGAATAATTTTATGTTTATTTGAAAGAGAAAAACAAGCAAAATTATCTTTCACTTACTATGAAATAAAATTATAATCTTAGACAGTAAAAAGTTGATTTAAAAAATACTAGTAATGTATTCTTAATTTTAATAAAACTGCGATCTAAGTCTAAATAATGTTCAAGGCAATAAAAAAATTAAATATAAAAATACTTGAAAAAAGTACAATATAATGCTTGTTGAAGGAAAAAATTTTATCAAAAATGTAATGCAAAAAGTCAAAACAAAATTTAATTATACAATATAACCTATTATAAAAAAATTTTAATATTATGTGTCAATAACTAATAAATATCTGAGTTTATATGTAATGTGTATCCATTTGGACACAATGTATACATTATGTCTTCTGTGTTATGTATATGTTGTTTGAAGATAAGTCCTTATCACCTATGGTGTTAAATACAGTTTGTATTTTTTCTAAAACTGTATTTATTGCAAGATAGTAAAAATAAAGAATATTCGTTTTTAAATTTACTTCTAATAAGCTATAATAATATTTTTATTGAAAATTAAAACAATTATAATTCTAAATAATTTGAATTAAACTTATTTTGAATATATTTCAGTGTTAAATATTTTTCTTATTTTCAAACTTAAAATAGTTTGTTACTATTTTTTTAAACATATTTGATAATAATTACATCCAATTAAAATAAATTTTAAAGTAAACTAAATATTTTATTGTTCAAAACAAAATAAACTGATTTACGTCTTGGTAATTAAGTATCAATATAATTATTTAAATTAGTATGGAGAAACTTTTAAATAATTCCTTATTTTAAATGATTATTATGTTATTAGAAATATTCTTTAAGTTAAATATAATTATCTCGGCATGTGTTCTTCTTTTTTAGTATATTTGTTCGTTTTCTAATGACCAATATCATAAATTAAATCTAAAACAGTATTTTCTTAACTGTTGTTCAAAAGTTGTACTTTCAATTTCAAATAAGCTTAAAAATCAGATAACATATGAGAAGATTAATTATGTAAGCGATTTCTGCAAAAATTATGAAATATGAGCATTTACTGTAATCTTTGATTCTTAAAGCTATTTGTTTTAAAGAGCTACTTGAAATTTAGCTTTAATAATCTTTGACTTTTGAAGCTAAATTTCTTCAGATTATATTTTATCGAGTATTAAAGAATGTATCATAGTAAGACTAAAATGAACATCAAAATTCATTAAAATTTGACACTTAATCATTTCACTCATTTAATTTGCATATCCGGATAAAAGTCTCTATGGAAAAGAAAAACATTTTTAAAACTACCTAAAAAGTAGATATTTTTCATCAAAAAACATTTCATGTTGTGCAAATTAATTTAAATTGCAACAATTTGTCACAATCACATCACACAACAATTTTCCTAATAATATTGCTGAAAGCTTTTTTTGATAGGTACATAAAAAATACAGCCCATATCAAATTCTTGTCACTTCCTATATCATTATGATTAACAATTAGACAAATCTGCTGAAACTTCCTTACAGCAAGTATATCAAACTTGAGGGTGTAATTCACAGTAAACCCCTTATGTTTCCTTGTACATTGAAAAGCTTTTGGTTAAAGTTGACATCAGCACATTCTTTCTGCGGTTTCTGTGCATGGTACAGTTCTATTGTTTACCTATGTATTAACTCTAAGCTCAAATCTAGAGTAGAACAAAGTCTCTATGTGAAGAAGCTTTTAAAATTCTCACAGTTAAATATTGTCCACTAGAACGAGTATTGTCACTACAAATGGGTAATCTTACTGTCAATTTATACCTAAATTAAAAACATGGAAATACTACACAATTGACTATGTATTCACATAGTCAATTGTGTAGAATTATTGTTAATGTTAAAAATCATTACTGGTTTTTCCAAGTTTTTTATCATCTTCAAACTAGTCTCAGATATATTGAGCAATAGT
Source organism: Latrodectus geometricus (assembly GCA_026290005.1). Classification (NCBI taxonomy): domain Eukaryota; kingdom Metazoa; phylum Arthropoda; class Arachnida; order Araneae; family Theridiidae; genus Latrodectus; species Latrodectus geometricus. The sequence continues at coordinate 31,545 of JAPDSC010134110.1, forward strand.
ATTTCCCCTAACAAATCTTATAATGAGCCCGAGCAAAACTAGTGTTTTTCCGTTTACCAAAAGAAGGTATCTTGTGGGTCTCTGAGAATTCAACATCTACAGTAAAAGAATTGTATTCTCTCATGAATACAAATTCTTGAGTGTCATCCTGGATTTCAAGCTTTATTGAAAACATAATCGTATATTGGTAATAGAAGAAAGCTCAAAATACTTACAGGGCACGTAGAAATTCCTTTGGCAAAATCTGGGATCTTCAAACCAAAATACTTCATAGGATGTGTACAGCTGTCATAAGACCAAGAATCACGCTACTTTTGTGTGAGGAAATAAAATAAGTAAGAAATTGGGTTACATAGAGCAAAGGTGGAACTTACTAGATTCCAAACATCATTTCATATTACTACCACCGGAGCGATAAAAGCTACTCCAGGAGTAGCATTAGAATATTCCAGGAAAAGTATCTTAATATTTCTCCTCTTTCAGAATACGTTGAGTATCGTGCAGCTTCAGTGATCTAAAGATTGAAATGTAATTTTGTTTGTATTACCCAGTTGTAGTATGGCTATAATAATTTTGATTGTTGGTTTCAATTTAAAAATAGTGTTAAAATATATCATGACTTATTGATCTGCACACATTGTTTTCATAAGCTTTTCAAGATTATTTTCCACAAAAGTACTGAATTAAGGGAGCTAAAATTGTATGGTACACTGATGTCCTCAATATCAATGATAGAAGATCATATGTTAGTGTTTATTGAGAAAATGATAATACTAGACTGCCAAAACAAAGTGATTCATTAGCTTCATGCCAATTCCAGTAAAATCTACAAAGTGAAGCATTTGCCGCTGGCAGTGATTGAGAGGGTGACCACACTGGATTGCTAGAGAGTCATGGCGTGGATGTGGAAAGGCACCAGGTTCAGTGTGACCTTGTCACCTGACTGTTCTTCAAAATTACGAGGTTCTTGGTGATAGGCGAATATTCCAAATTAGTTAACTTTTTGGTAAAGTCTATGGGTCGCTCACTCAGTTATGTATGTATATAGGTTTAGAGTTATGTAATAGTAGATTGCTTTATTCATTGGATACTGGCAAAAGTTTTTGAAGCACAAGTATTTGCTATCACAGACTGTATCCATAAATGTCTTACTAGATAATACTCAAACAAAAATATTTGTATATTTTCAGATTGCATTTTTTGCAGTTTCAATCTACAAGGTAAGCAAAAAAGTTCTTGCCGTTTTCACGTCCCCATTGAATGAAGTGAGAATAAGGATGCAAATTAATATGTGATGTGGTTGAGAAACGGGTCAGTCGAGAGTAGGAGTATCTGTCGCGATAAAAGCAGGTCAACCACGATTATTCATAAATCGTGACTCGTAAAATAACGAAGAGAAATGGACGTGTTGAAGGAGTTCTTTCGGTGTTGATTATTTTTCAACTTCAAAGTGGGTTTATCAGCAGCTGCATCAAGTCACCGAATATATCAGGCATTTGAGGATAACTCTGTGAATGAACGTACAGAAAGGCATTGGTTTTCTAAGTTCAAGTCATGAGAGGTCTGTGTAACCACGAAAGATTATGCTTTGTGTATGGTTTAATTGCTGTCAAGTGATTCACTATGAGCTGCTACCACCTGACCAAACAGTCACTGTGGATCTGTACTAACAGCTTTTGAAATGTGTGCAACAGGCATTGAAACAGAAGGAGCCAGAACATGTTAGTTGCAAGTTTGTACTATTCTTGGGCCAAATAATCCGCATGCCAGGAATAACATACAACGACTTTTATAGGTGATTTTGTACCATCATCCTTATTCACCTAACCTTGAGCTATCAGATTACTACCTTTTTCATTCCCTGGCTAATCCTCTTCATTTGAAATCCATCATTAATGAAGGGGACTTGTGTCTAATTATAAATAACACACGTCTTTGACTTAATGCCTAGACAACTGCATTGTTCAAAAGAATGAGATAATCTTCTCCTATCCGAAAATTTCTTAAAATATTTCGGACATAATTTTCTGAAAGATAAATGGGTCAACAATTAAAGATGCTTCTAAGCAAAATCCGACTTATTTATCACCCTCTTCTTCAGCGAATTATCCTTTCTATTTTTATAAAATTTTAAATTGGTTTTATAAAACATAATAAGAGATTTTAATATTTAGTAATTTTTTAACTTTAATTTTTACTGGATCTTTATTAAGAAGTGAGATGAATATTATATTTTGTTTGGGGATTAGATAAAAAAATATCTGTTGTTGATAGTATTTTATAAAATATTTTTGTTACAATTTACATTATAGTTTGTTACACTTTATATTACAATTTACATAGCATTTTAACTTAATGTGTGATTCCCCTATCAATAAAGTGTTAAAAATGAAGTTAAAAACATACATAATATACTTAAAAAAATTTAATATTTACAGAATATTTAACAAGAACCGTAAATAATTATGTTAAGTAGCATTAAACTATTATTTAATTTATATCCCTATATTATTTCAGAGTAATATTTCAGTAATTTACAAATATTAAAAACGAAAATATAAATATATAAAACTTTATTTACAATATTCAGAATTCTATGATATATTGATTCTTATGAATCAGCAATGTTTCTAATAATGAATCTTCAATACTAATCATTATATGCATAAAATAGGCATTAAAAAGCAGCATATATCTTGAAATAACAGCACATGTTAAATTGACTTGTGTCTTTTAAACAATGACTTAATTACGGCAGTAAACGTAAAAGAAAATATTCTGCATATAACTTATTTAGAGAATATATAGATTTTTACGACACACCTTACTTTTCTTTATTAAATAATTTCACTGAGTAAACATTTAACTGTCTTCATTATGGCCTATTAAGCCTACATATACGAAAAAAGAAATGCATTTATTTTAGGCGAAGCGCTCAATAAAAACTTTTAAGTGTTCTTATCCGTAGAATTACTGCCACTGAACAAGAAGCGTAACTTCAGAAATTTAAAGAAATTAGATTTAACGTTCGGTAGAATAGTGTCGAAGAAATACTCCAAATCTATTTAATGAGGGAAATCTAACTATTCTATGTTTGTTTTCGCAATATCTTATCGGTGTACTACTTAATTAGCTACCAACCTATTAAAACATTGATTTCGCAGAATCTTTCGCAATTAATTTTGCTTTCTGGTAGTGACTAATTAATTTAATTGACACATTTTATTAGCGTAATTACTTAACAGTTTATTATTTCCCATGCGAATGATAAGAATATTGTTAATATATGCTGTTCAAAAATAGTTAAATATTATTATGATTTTGGATTTGGATGTGGACAAGAAAGAAAATGTTCCATCGACTGATATGTGATACATAGGTTGAGTGAGATGGGAAAAAAAAAAGAATACTGATCAAATAAATGAAACATTTAATTGCATTGTATTGGTGTAACGGAAAACTCGCAATTTGTAAATATTATTCAAACAAATGAAAAAATGAATAAAAATTTACTCAAAAAACAGTATGGTTTATCCACACAAAAAATAATGTCACACATAAACGAGATATGAAGCAATGAATCTAGGGATGAGGGAATCAAGTTTTATTTCTTGTATCTGTAAAAAAAGAGGTTTTCAAGTGTCGAATGCATTCTGAGGGGAATAAATGATATGCAATACTTGTTTCTACAAAATGCATTCCATTCCATTATGTTAATATTTAAGAAAGATACAGTCCAATCCATTCAAAGATTTTTTTTTATTTAAAAAAGTTCACCAGTAGAATACAGTGTTGCCTTGCGTCATTATTTATGCATTCATTTCCCATTGCTACAGTAAGAAAGACCGGAAAAGGCCTTAAGAATAAGTCTTGCAATTATAATAATAAATGATAATACATGTCACAATAAAAGAGATCTAATAGTCACAATAAAAGATACTTCTAATAGATCATAGATATAGGGACTTATTAAACTCCGTATATCTATGATCTATTAGAAATATGAGTGATTTTTAGAATAGGCCTTAAGAGTAAGTCTTGCAATAATAATAGTAATAGTAAATAATAGATTTCACAATAAAAGATCATAACAAGTTCCTAAATCTATAATCTATTAGAAGTCCATTCCTGGTAATGTACACGTTGATGGGGCTATTGATACTAATATGAGTCCATCACTCAGCTTCTACCACATTACATACTTCCGTGTAGAAATATAAAGTCATTCTGAGTACCAAATTTTCTTCAGGCGAAAATTCACTGATTGTCAAGTTATGCATTGAAACGGAACACATTTGTGGTGAATACGTTACTTCTCTTAACTGGTCTGCGTTTGAAGGACTTCTGTACTCATTTTATGAGTGTAAAAAGAAGTTTATTGTCAAAAAACAAACAATAGCTGGTCTTGAATGCAAACTTACATGGTGGAATCGGCTTTTAGCAAAAACATTAGAACTAATCCTCAGGAAGCATTGTAGCAATTAAGTGGTCCTCATAGCACGTCAATTCGCTTCTTCTGACATTAGTAATGAATACTAATTTGACATTTACATTGTTTAAAGATTATAAGAACGAAGGCAGGCAAGATAATATTCAATGGGTATCAATTGCTTCATCTCAAAGAATATCATTTTTATTCGTTACCTAAAGCACGTATATATAATATATATATAAAATATTTAATTATATTAATATATATATGAAATTAAAGGTATTAATATATATATAAAATATTTCTTATTTATATATATATTAATACCTTTAATTATATTTCTTATATTAATATATATATGAAATTAAAGGTATTAATATGTATATAAAATATTCAAACTTTCTAAATACTATAATTTTCCTTTCAGACTTTCTCCTTTTGACTTGTTAAAAATAGTGTCTATCGGACATACCGACCACATAATATTCTCAACCAGTTTGGATACTGTGAAAATCGAAATTACTGTGGAATCACATCCACTCGTTTTATTTTCCTCCCTTTTACTCGACTCAGAAGAGCGGAAATAGTTAGAAAGAGGTAGAATTCAAAAAAGTTTGCTGTTTTGTGCAGAAAGAACTTCTCTCTATAAATACAATACTCTGCTTAGCTTCTTGAACCATATATTTAAATAATTGTTTTGTTGTTGAAGATATCAGTCTCATCATGAATAACTATTGATTATTTAGGTTTATTATAAGCCCTCTTTTTGAATAAGTATTTTAATATTGGTGACAAAAATCTAGAAATCAATGATTAGCTAATTGTTTGGGCTTCTTAAACCAGTTAACGTTTTAAATGTTAGATACTTTCAGTCTCATGAATAAGAATCTATCAACTTCTCAAGCAGAACTTTATTTCGAATATATGGTTCGTTTCGTGATACATACAATAATAAATTTAAATTAGCATCTTAATAATTGCTTGTAATTATTATTCTAAAACCCTGCGCAAATCATTCCATAATGAATCAATTTTTGGAATGAGAAGGAGGACATCTACGAGTGTGACGTTGCAAAAATTATTTAATCATCTAAAACATCTAAAACATAAAGAGTATATCAGGTAACACGGATAAATCTTATAGAAATACAAATGTATATTACAGGATAATCTCTTAGGTAACTTTTGAGTGATTTTCGAAATTAAGGCATACATTATTAGATACTTTCTAAAATCACTCAAAAGTTATCGGAGTATAACATCTGACTTTCAAAGCCACTAAAAATCCTAAAGAAGTCAGACCATTTCTAAAAATCCTAAAATATAAGAAAACTTGATCATCAAAATATATAAAAAGTAATTAATTTCAGGAAACCATTGAGAAAACTTATATTTAATACAGTTTAAATCAATTTTAATTTAAATTAGTTTAAATTAAAAAATTTTAATTTTAATTAAATTTTTAAAAAAATAATGAGTTTACATCTTATTTTTTTAATTATATTGCATAAAGCATGCTTCGACTCTGCCAATGACTTTTCGAACTTTTTCTTAGATTTAGATTCTATAAATTAGAGCTAAAAGGATAACATTTATTAAATTTAATTGTACATAAGATAAATTTAGTTTAAAACATTTTTTTATAATTAGTATTTTATGGAGTTTTTAATATTTATGGAAAAACATCAATTTTCCAATAGAGTAAATTCCTTAAAATTACCACATTGAAGAGGATAGTAGAAAGCAAAATTATTATAAATACATTATAGTGAAAAAAGCAAGTCTGTAAATCTTCAGGAAATTTAAAAACATAGATTTTCAGAAATCTTTATTAATACAACCAATTTTTATTACATTAGTTTCCATGTGAACATGGTGTCAAAGTTTGTGTGTCATGTAATAGTAGAATTAGAATAGGGTGAATATTCATCGGTTATAATAATCATCAAATTATTACATAACAATCACTTATTAATAGTTGACGAAATTCTCATAAAAGTTGTCGACCTCATGGCTTGAATTTTATTTAAAATTCCAAAGCATTTAGCTGTACTAGAAGCTTTAGTTGAAAAACAGAAAACCGAACAGTAAGTAGATTCTTTGAAAAGTTTATTGAATCCCTAATATTATCACGCTAGGTGTTACACAAATATGACGACATCAAAAGCATTCATCCAATAGGAGATAGCAACGACACTACCAAACATGGATGTCACCTTTATGATTCTGCATACAAAACTAGAAAACAAAAAACGATGTAACGCATCCAAGTTTGTGTCAATCACAATATTGAAAACTCTATTGTCTGTGAAATAATATCAGAAGAAGCCAAAGTCTTGAGATCGTACTGAAAAGCAATATTGATGCAAATCGTAGTCGACCTGTGCATGTGGGAATATATCTTGAAAACGACATTATTTCTAAACACAGAAATCAAGACATAATTTCGCGATTACTTAAGGCTACGTAGATTACGTATGTTTTTTCGACAATTAGTAATTGGAGACCGCTTGGATCTTATTCTACATTCCAGTCAGTGCTATACATCAATCACTTCAATATTTTATTGACAGTCATAGAACCCTGACCTGTATCCAACTGCTATCTGAAGTCAGAAAATCTGTTATTTCTTTATACTACAATACGACTTCCTCCAAAATCAGACACCTGCTTGAAAGCATTACTTTTTCTTACACGAAGAATAACAATATTTTCTTCAGTCAAAAAACCCATTTAAATGCTATTTCTGATAATATACCTGCTGTAAGATCTCCTATTTTCATACGCATTGTTCTGTCGCCATTATGCATGAATGTGTTAAAAACTAATCAAGTTTAAGTTTTAAAAAAACTAATCTAGTTCAATTTTAAGTTTTAGTTCATAATCTATGTGTCAACCAAATTTTATGTGTTGGACTTACCACGCTCTTGATATATTAATTTTAAGAAGTATTAGAACTTCAAAACAACATTTTTTAAATTATTATCACATAGTATACTCAGCTTCTATATATATTTTCATATTACATGCTTTTATATATTAACAATATTTTCCCTTTCATATTACGTCCAATTTTAACAAACTATATTGTTATAAAAGTGATAAATAAACATTTTTGGCTTTTATAATAAAAAATTAAATATCCATTTATTACCGAAAATTCATCAACGTTTTCCTGCAATGTTTGATACAATTTTCATTTATTCACTCGAATTATGCGGCCTAAATACTGACTTTTTTATTTTCATGAATATATAACGACCTAAGAAAATATAAAATTAAGAAGACATCGTGATATTAATTCTCATTATGAATAGAAACAGAAAGCCGATATCTCATTACATAATTTTTGGCTGTTTTCCACTAACAATATTTTATTCTAGATAATTTGAGTTCATTATATTTATATTGCAAACTTTTCAGAGAGAATACATAAAATCTTAAATAATATAGCCAAGAGTAATTCAGTATTAAATAAAAACATTGTCTCTAGGTTTAATTTGAATGATTTAAAAGATGACTGTTATAAAAAGCATCTAAATCACACAAATTATTTCAGTTATATTTGTTTGTTTTAATATCATAATTATTTGACAATCTTTATTTCTTATAGCAATTGAAGTAATGAAGATATGCTTTGTATTTCGCTATTTATAGAACTGTAACCTCTAGAAACAAATATTATTGAAGGACATGCACAAAGACTTATACTAAGGTTCCTAATAAATCTAAAAATATTAAGTCTAATAATAAGGATTTAATTATTATTTTTTTCACTTTTTAGTCAATCGTTTTGAATGTAGAGATATCTTAATGAAAATAGTTTCCTATCCCTCAAATACATTCAATCAATGTAAATATGAAATTATTATTTAATTTAATAGAAGTTAAATTTTATTTTATAAATTTTAAAATTATTTATATTTGAATAAATTTATTGTATATATTTTTGTCTAAAAATATATGTATATATATTTACAGAAGATAAATTTGATTATAAAAGTATCCTATGTTTTCCTTGGCCGATTTGACAGTTGAATGGTTAAGGGTCTACCCTCAGTTCAACAGTACGTGAGTTCGAATCCTACCTCGGGATTGCATGCTGTTAGTATTTGGAATCTCTTTTAAGCTATTGGTCTCGGTCTAGTTAGTCCTTGTTTGCAAAACATTACCATTGAAAATATTTGCATTTCATATAAGATATATCAGCAAAAAATATGTTTTAAAATTTCCGTATATTTTCTCATTTTTCATCCTTCAAAATCTTAGTCATGATTCTAAACATATTACACAATTTTTATAAGAATTTCTGACACACTGATAAAATTTTACAGACATTTGAAAGAAAACACAGTTTTCAAAGTTAATTGTTTAAGAATATTTTTAAGTTATAAAAACTTGCTTAACATTTTGTTACATAAAGATTTCCAATTGAAATCGTTATTTTTAGGCAGGAATTCAAGAAATGATTCATGCATGCTTTTTCTCAGCTTTATTTGCAAATTTTTGGTATGCATAGAAATAAAATATTTAATTTTTTAAGCAATACCTAACGGTCAACATGCATTTCCTTTAAGTTGTACTTATTTCTTTTCAATACTCTGGCTCGTAATATACCAGATGAGTATGTAGAAAACAGAACTCTGAATTTTTTTATACAAAAACTAGAAATATCGAACTAGATAGTTTACAGCCTACATTCATCAAAACATAACATTCAAATTCTTTTGTATGACTTTCTCTTAGAATAACGCATACTGTCATAATTTTGACTTCGGTTGCTGCATGGTTTAGATATTAGACCAGTCACTTGTCATGAAACTTCAGTCTCGATGGCATTTGTTGCTATAGAACAAGACATGGATGTTTGACCCACACAATGAATGACTTAATAACTGAAACATATTATAAGTGAGTCACCTTTATGCGTTTTGCCACAGGGATGTCATCTTCTTCAAATAATACTCGCTTTCATAAGTCATAAAAGTGGAAGATTCGAGCACAAAGGAAGATTGGATATTGCTTTCTTCCATGTATGCCTTTAGGTAAATATTTGAATTCCACTACACATTGTCCAAAGAAATAACAAATCTAATTAGTTTTCAATAAATTTTCGATGACATCAAGAATTTACCTTCATGTAAATTTTATTTCATCTAAAATTTACATGAAAACAAAATGAATAACCAACCAAACTATTAAGACCCCCCAAAATATTGTTAGATATAAAATATTTTGTCTTGTGTTAATAATATCAGTAAATATTTCAACATGTAAAAATTCCTTCTTTTAATTTGCTAAAAAATCATCGGTTGCCGTTTGTCAACAAAAGTAATTTTTTTTTCAATTGATTTTCTTATTAAGTTTGTAATAAAACAGAGCTCGTTGCAACATATGATCTTATGTTTGATCCTAGCTACTATTGAACCATGGTAGATGGATATTGCGCTTCTTTCTGTATCCACATCTTTAAGGAAGGGTGCTCGGAAGTTTTCCAGGTTTCCTCCCTTGCAGCATGTGAAATACTGCCTATAATCTATGAAAAGCATTTCCGAAAATCAATTTACTCAGTAGATATTATGTCTTACGACTGTTATCTGCTATTAGGCCCATTACTATGCTGTGCCAGAATACCAAAAATATTTTATCTTAGTTATAAAATACTTTCCATTATTTTGTTTCCAGAAGGAAAGTGAAATTCTATATCGATTTCGTCGAGGACTGTACAGAGAGATTTAATACAGTTTAAATTATAATAGTACGTACTGTTCTTCTGCTGATTAAATAAAACAGTTTAAAGGGAATAAAACTATCTCAAAAGTCAATCTCATCGCTTAACTAGATTTTAAAGATGCGAAGAAGTTATGTTTGCTTGCTATATTTTTTTAGTTACGTTTTGTTGGTAAAAAAGTCAAATGTAAACGGGTAAATTTAATAAAAATAACTCTAAGTCCTTATTTATTGTTATTCGGTTTACAAGAACTGTTTTATAGGTCATTTTGTTTTAGATTTATTTTTAAACTATAAAAATGAGATTTATAAGACTTCGAATTTTTAAAAATGTTTAAGAAATATTCTTACATGACTTTAAGAAATTAATCAAAATTCTATGTTTAAATTTCTTCCACTAACACTAACATTTTCTTCCCACCTAAGCTGTAGACAAACTGTAACGGTAACAAAAATATAATAGAAGTTGTTGGATGCAAAACATTCAATAATAACTTTTTTAGTATAGAAGGCAGAAATTAGCGCATTATGTATTAAGTTTTTTTTTTACAAAATTATTGATATTTATTAGATATTTTGATGAAAAAGTTATACTTTTATCATTTCTATAAGTGTTTATTAATACTGTAAAATAATGCATGAAATATTAACTGTATAAATTTATGCAACATCAAACAAAAAAATCTATTTTAAAATTTTTATTGTTTTGTACTTCTTGCTGTTAAATAATTTATAACAAACATTTTTTATTTATTAGTTTAATAAATTCATGCAATAAAAAAAATTAAAATAAAATACAAGTTCCTATCTTAACTCCAAACTTTTGCAACGCATTCTTCAATAGGAAAACTGAAATTGAATCAAACTTAAAATTTTGAATAATATATAAATAGAAATAAATTATTTTTGCACGTTTTTAATTCACTTTTTCTGGTGATTTTTTATAAGCTATGTTTGCGAGTGTAAATTATTTATCTTATCAAATAGCTAGTTTAACAAATAGGGCATTCCATGAAAGATAATTATTTCATTTATGATAATATGGTATTTAATTTATACTTATTTGAGCGTGTTAACCAGTTGAAATTATGCAAATAACTGATTTAACAAATATGGCATTCTATGAAAGATAATTATTTCTTTTATAATAATATAAAATTAATTTACGCTTATTTGCTAAACCAATTAAATTATGCAAATAACTGGTTTCGCCAATAAGACATTGCATAAAGTAATTACTTCATTTGTAATAGTATAGCCGTTATTTTATAGAAAATACCGCTTATTATTGTTCCTAGTTCATAAGAATTTAGTTATGAAAATTAATATTTTGTTAACGTAAAACACACTACATAACTTAAGAACAAATTATTTATATAAATTTTAAAGCAATATTTTATGTTATTCCTCTTCAATTTATAAACAGAAAAATAAATAAATACTTCATAGACTTGCTTATAAAAATTCAATCTCAGTAAAAGAAAGTTGGTGTTGAAATTCAGACAGTACAACTGAAAAACGATTTTTCCCTTATCTGACATTATAACAGGAATTCAGCTGTCGGTTTTGTGATATCTTTGGTCAAGGTTTTATCGGAAAATGTAAGCCCCCAACACTTAGGGAGCCATTACATCTCAATAACTTGCCAGAGGTGGCATTTCAACAATAGTTGCCTCTGAGGATAGCGAATAACATTTTAGGTTTCAAAAATCCCTTCTTTTCAAAATCATTTCCCTACTTCCACGAGTTTTCCCCATCATTTTTTCTTTTTGTAATATTTTGTTTGATGTTGCAACGCTTAGAGGCGAAAACTTTATCCTTTCCTTTTAAAGTAAGATTCGCGATGAGGGAGTTTTGGAGATGAAAGACGTTTGCGAATAACTTTGCAAAGTTTTTGATAGTTTTGGTGGCAACTTTCTTAATGTTTCAAAAAACAAACATCATAGGGGTCTTCTAATAAAGTAACTGTAATAATTTTCGCATTAACAATACGTTATGTGATTACGTTACTTGATATAATTCTAGTTTATGTAAGGCGTTTATTTTGAACGTGGCCTAAGTCTATTCAATCGGGATATTTAAGGATATGCGTTTCAATGAATCTAAAAATATACGTACAAGATACTAATGAGTCATACTACTTAAATGATCTAAAGATGTCATATTTACAGCTCTTTTTAAATAGTGACAATTATTAAGCGAATAATATATATAT